>KK499872.1:307272-353123 GCA_000688715.1 Glossina pallidipes | reverse complement strand
ATAAAAAAAAAAATTAGCGTTCCGGTAAAAAAAAAAATTAGCACAACACCACTGATTAAGACCTACCTTTGGTCGCATTACAAAATATGGCGCCCAACGTAAAAGAAAACGAAGAATAGTTATTACATTCTCTACAAATTGAATCACTTTTTAACATAGTTGGTCGTTGTCGCACAAATGTAAAAGAAAAGAGAGAGAAAAAGAAATAAAAAAAAAACGGTATTAAAGTCCCTAGTGGTTCTTTTCGCTTACTTTAATCATTACAGTGTTTAATAAGTCAGATTACATATGTGCATACATATTTTATTTGTGTATTAAAATCAATCAATTACTTTGGCTGTATTGGTGCATGAGAGTAAAATTAAGAAAGGAGTGATTAAAGGCTTGACACTTTCATCTAATCTACCTACGCGTGTACATGTGCGTAATCAGTTATTCAGCTTTATAACGCCATTAGTGAGCATTGATTGGTAGCAAGTCAAATCAAATATTGGTCTTGATCAACAGTAATGGTCATAATTTCATAGACTATGATTAGAGGTGACGATTAATTTGGCTTTCGGTGATTGTGAAAGTTCTTTTAAAAATGATATGCTTTATCAAGAATTTTTGTTTTTCTTGATTTATTAAGGCGAAGTTGCTATGTTCCCTTCTAAAATGACTAGGTAAGGGTATTTGGTTTTCTCATTCGCCGATGTGTTAACACATTTTTCACACCGATGCTTCTAATTGTTGGGCATGGCGGCAAATAAGGGGAATCAGGGAATCCAGTGATGAAGATCTGGCAGGAGCACCTAATACTGGGATATTTCCGGCATTAGCCAAAGTCTCCCGGATTCTGTCACTTGGGGTATAATTTCTCTAGTGGTATGTCCGTATAAACTATAAATTTAAAACATAGCAAGATTTGACTGCCAATGTGTTATTTCTTCTTGAGGGTAAGAGCATACATGTCAATCGAGCAGCGACACTATGTGATTTCCATGAGTAAGCTTTGCATTCGAATGATGAGTATTCTTAGTAGGGTTATTTAATAGTACACCTACTAAATTTGTGTATTTAAAACATGATAGGGTTTGACTGCTCGAGACTAAAAATTTTTTTATTAAACGGGGTAAAGTTTACTGTAGCTCACTGCATTACATCCACACTATACCCCATCCAAGCGAAACAAGAATAAAAAAAAAATAAAAAAATTGATAAGCACACCTATATTTTACCTATAATTGTAAGACTAAAGTTACTTAAAAATTATAAGATTATATTAACTAATGTTTATATTAAAATTATATTTTTTTTAAAGCACATTTATAATTCCATTTGAAAGTATACGAACATATATCGATATACGTACATATATATATATATATATATATATATATATGATGTATGTATGTATGTCTGACACTCTACATTTTTGCTTGGTTGTCCTTTCCTCCTTTTCTGAAATTTCTTTTTTCTCCCACACAGTTACAGGTCATATAATATACACCACATCATCGGCTGTCATTTTTTCTGAAAAATCAATTTTACATAAGTACACATAGAAATTGTTTCCCAATACGCTCTACATCCATTGAGATATTCTACATCTCTACATCGGTGGAGATGCTGTTATTTACGAGTTTCGGGGATATTTATACGTCACCTTTCATAGATATTAGCGAAGGCTAAATCTTCTGATTTGTTATCTTCTGTTCTGCGCTTAGTCAAACAAATCTACAATCTTAGGTAATGCAGTTTTAGTTTAGACCAATTCTGTATTAAGGATTAGGTTGTGGGATTACTAGATTTAGGATTAGATTTTGGCAGTGCAAAATTTTGAATAAATCGTAATACCAGTGGTAATAATTCTACACATTCTGTTAACATAAGACCGGCGACACGGTTTGATCAAGTTTTTCGACGCTTTTAACTCGGGCGAGAAAATATTACGGAGAAGGGCTGTATTGGTAGTTATCCTGCTGAAAATTTTGAAAGTTTCTTAAACCGATTAGACAACATTTTCAAGATGTCAAACGAAGATTTACCAAGTAGTACTAACAATTTATGTCAAAGTGATACAGAAGGAGGTAACACTAGTAGTAACCAGCAAGGCTCACGAGTAGAAGCCGTAAATCCAAATCAACAACTGGTGAACATGCTGAAACAATAAAATGAAGCATCGTTGAGTTGTATGCAGGCAACTGGAAATTTGAAAAAGGAAAGACACATTGAAATCAGGTAAAGTCAAACCGTAGATCCCAAAAGTACGCAAAATTTTAGAATTTCAGCAGCAACATCTTGCAATCAAAATAGTGTAAAAGGGCGGAAAAGTTGCTCAGAGAAAATAGAACCCGAACAAGTCACATTAATGAAGTTAGTTGGCAAGATAATATTACCCGCATTACCAGATATGAAGCAGTTGACGCCTTCGAGCCTCGAAACAGCGTGTTTAACATTATACAGCAAAAATCTAGCGATATTGATAAAATCGACAGAGGGCAAGCTAACACATACAATGTGAACAGAAACAATGTAGAGCGACTTCCATCTCGACCTCACAAATGGTCCCGCCAACTATGCAGTCAGCAAAAAGCCCTAATTATGTTCAATCACCCACAATTACGTCTAATACAACTTTGAGTAGATCACCTTTCCACTTAACCTTATGCTATGCCTGTGGTAGGCCTGGAGTTTTCTTCCTCAAGAATCCCACGGAAGCATCTAGAGAATGTCGCTGTAGTTACCCTTTAGATAATATGATTTGTTTTGTGTGCGGTAAAAATGAAAGTTTGTGTACATTGTCATCATCGGGAAATGCCACACTGGCAAGACACGCCGGGGACTTTTGCCAGATGAAACTACACACGGGTCAACCCCAATAAAAATCTTACAAAGAGTTGGCGAACGCAGTCTGGGGAACAAGTTGTTATAAAGCGAAAAAGTTTAAGTCAGCGAATTTTAGACTGTCAGCAGAAGCGCTGAGAGATTTTCAATACTGAAATCAATCAAAGGTGAACACTCGCTAGAAAATATAATAAAATCCTTAAACTCAGACGAAGAAGTAAAATCTATAAGAACTTGCGAAAGAATGTGATATCCGCAATTATTACTCAACAACATGACAATAGGCTCTTTGCCAAAACGAGGATCGATAATGTCGAACTAATAGTCTTATTAGACACTGGAGCTAGTGTTAGTTGTTAGGGAGCAGGGCCAGAAGAATTTTTGAAACAGCCCACGCACGAAATAGTAAAATTACGAACTCAATATATAAGAACGGCTAACGGATGTAAAACACCTGTGAAGGGTTCCCTAGCCAACCGGGTTATGGAAGTATAAGATGATGCGTAGACACAGACTCTTGTCCGGACGGACAGTAGGACAGCTATGTAACGTCATGCTGTTAGTGATATAGGTTTTAGTTGTTTCAATATTTTTCTTTCGTAAATGTAGCTGGGGTAGCCAGGGAAAGAAAAAAAATGCAGCCCAAAAATTCAGTAGTAACGTGGGAAACAGCAATAACAGTAACATCAACAATATAACAAAATTTAAAACAATATTATAGATAGACATTCAGGGCTTTTATTTAAAAGATACAAAATTACAATAACAAAAGCTACTCATTCCCGTCTTCAGATGCTATCCGTCAACGTCTTGGCTTTAAGTAGGTTTCGGAGTGCCGCATATGGTGACCGCTCTAAAGATAGAGGCATAACGATCACCGCGATAGCGCTCATTTGCGGCAGCACTCAACCTTGCCTTCACAGCGCAAACTTCCACAATGACTACTGCAATATAAGCGGGCTGCGGGCAAATTTTTTCAATGTATACGCGCACACAAGCAAATTTTGGCCCGATATATTCAATTTTTCGAAGACGCAAGAAAATCAAACCATCGATTCACATGATTTCCACTCATTTGGATGCCAAAATATTCAAAATTTCACATCCCACATAAGTTTTACGATATATACCTAAAAAACGTAACATTCTAGTGTAACAAGATAGCACTTAGGTTCCGGAATATATCTCCCTCCGAGTGAAATTCGCTATCCGGATATTATATTCCGAGTTTGTTCATAGAAGCGTGGTTTCCTCTGATGGTTTTGACATCCTATCCAATTCATTATCTGCCATCCTTTATAATTACTGCCATAGCGAAGTCGTGATACCAATCGTCATGAAATGATACAAACCATTATTAAAAATAGAATGCAAAGATACTGTGAAGAAAGAAATTTTGGGTAAACCTTATGAAGAAAGAAATGCCGGGGTAAACCTTAGCGGCTATTTTCGTATCCTTATCTGGTAATATATAAATCAATAACTTGTATATGTATTAACTTATGTACACAAAATATATATAAATAACTTAAATGATCTAGCGTTAGTGGTCATCGGACTGAACAGACGGTCTTCTTTCACTATATCCCTAATTCGGCATCTATAGCGGATGACGATGTGCAATCTTCTCCTCCACTCTTCTTCTATTCGAAATCAAATCGACTTTACTAGTCGGTTAGTTGATCATGTTCGAAGTATGTCAGGTAACTGACATTACTATTCCATTCTGCTCTTACACAGTTCTTACATATTAGATTGTCCCTATAATACTTACAAGAGAATAACGAACTGCTCGCTATAAAAGTAAGTGAGTGGAAAGTAAAATATACTTATCCTGCTTAAATGCATACCAACAACTTATAACTACGTGTAGCACCAAAACAAGTCCGACGACTTTGGTTCTTACAGTACATTGCATCAAATATATTTCGAATTTACTAATACAGAAACCTATGTATTCTTGATCAGCGTGAAATACTGAACAGATTAAGCCATGTCTGTCTGCATGTCTGTCTGTTTATTCCTGTAGGGTGTATTGTTGACACTCTCCTGATGGCAAAAGTGTAGATACCGACTTCAAATTTGACGGAAACATTGGAAGCCATTGCACGCAGATTTGTGTTGAAAATGGGTCAAATCGTTCGAAGGACATCCTAATCGATTGTGAAGAAAAATTAATCCTCGACGTCGCAACGTCTGCTATCTTTAACTTTGGATTAAGATATATAGCTTGTTATATTATGCTCTCCAAGTCTTTTTATATTATACCCAGACTAAATAGTGCTAAAAAAAAACGAATCTTCCACGTTGTGGAGTTCAGTTTACTTTAGAATCAATGCATTTTTACACGGATAACATAACATCATGTGAAGAAAGTAGAAAATAATTTTCAGCATTCTGTCTTAAACAAAATAAAATTTTGATTACTTATACTTGGACTCGTGTTTATTTAATTGTGGTCTGTCCACGAACTAATAAATGCGTTTAATAATCTACGTAAGTTCATATAAATCGCCGAACTTCTGCATTTTTTATTGATTATGTGAGCACCTAGAATGGCGTGTTCGTTTTGAGCTCGCATTTCTATTTGCGGTTATGGTTGGGGTAGTAGACAAGATTTCTTAATAACTTTTCATAGGTGTCTTTATGTGGGAGAGAAATCAAAGTTTGAAACAACATGGTCTACGCTAGGGAAGTTAATCTTTTCGTCAAAACCGCCTAAAATTATACCTTGTTAGATTGTTGCTCACTTTCCAAGAGGCTGTCATTTAGAAAGGAGTTCAAAAAGTGGACCTATATGGTGTAATAAATTTATATGCCAAATTTTCATTTTAGGCAAAATTTCATCACAAACTTTTGAATTTTTGGTCGTGTTGTCGTATAAAGACTTAGATTTGTGAGAAAGTTTATGTGGGCGACGGCCGAAAAAATTGTCCTCTGATCCCAATCGGGCACAATATAATATGTACAATAGTTTAATTTAATACGGTTTCTATAACTTCCGTCGTACGGTTAAAGAAAATCGATATATAGAAAATTTTTTCAAAATACCTTGAAATTTGCAGGCTGTGACATCAGACAGACCGACAGGTAAGCTTAAATTGGATAAGCATAAAGCGATATAATATGTGTAACAGGTTGTAAAAAATTTTTCGAATCTCTTTTTCTAAGCGAGAATTATTACATAAAGCAATGTATTTATTTCTCCATAGCATTCTTCTTTGTTTTCATAACGACTTCTTTCAATCGAAGAGTAAAGCCGCACCTGAGCTCCCCTGCTTCCATTCTCACGACGACTTTCAAATAATCAGTACAGCTTGCACTAAAACAAATTGCCGAACTTTCCGGAGGTTATTACCTAAACTTAAAATTCTTTATAAAACTTATTATCGATTTATTATCACATATTTGTATGAAATTGTTTTGTAGTCCTTGTTCGGTAACTGCTAAGCCACTTAAAAGCTAGAGCCCTAACAGCTTTACGCACACACATGCATGTACTAAATGGAAAAGCCAATATTGTCCTCTTCCTCTCTTCTTTTTCTTCCTCACACCTTGATATGCAACAGAGTTACACTTTTATCATATAAGTAACATTTCGTAAATTACTAGAATAAGCTTAGATATGTTATATGTTTATGTGTTAGTCTATTTAAGGTAAACTTGGCCCGAAATACTAGACAAAACCACAATATTCACAAGAGCCAAAGCAAACATAAAAAAAAAAACGAAAAAAAAAGATATCAAACTCCTGTTGCAATAATATCCTTTGACCAAACAAGACAAGGCCTTTTGTCTTGTAAATCGAGTAATATACACAATTGCAGTGCATAAGCATAAGTATAAGTGTGCGAGGCAGGGCAATGCTTTAGCTACAGTGTGTTATTGAATTTTCGATTTGTTTGTTGAATTTTTACCTTTATCTCGCCCATCACTTGATTGTGTTTTGTTCGGTTGAGTGAATTATGGTAAATCCGATTCTAAGCACTTGCCATGGCTCAATGTGCACGTGTGAGCTTCTACCACTGATTACAATTGTTACGAAATTTTCATAGATATTGAAAATGCTTTTGATACATCATTTGTTGATTTTTCTTTCGTTTAGTTCCGTTTGGGTCTCCACACACATTTGCTTTTCTCGTTTAAGTTTCGATTTTGTATTCATATCGTATACATATATACATAAAACCACAATGCACTGAGACATTTATTAAATAAAAATGCTTTTCACATAAGCCTGTGTATAAAATCAAACTAAGCTACCTAAGAATGCAGAAAGCAGTGCCAATTGGATTTTACAATGTTTTTAACACAAACATAAATCCAAAAAATATTGGATTCGAGTTTGTGGTTGCTGAAGAAATATTTAAAATATATATTTTTGATTACCGAAAATGAATGAAAAAATAAAAACAAAAAGAAAAAGTGTAATTCAGTTTGAATCGAAGTTTTCAATACCCATTAGCAAATGGTCTTTAACAACGTGTATCGATAGACAAAACATTGTCAAGAAGCTAAGCGCAGTCTCTGTCTTTCGAGGGTAGTAAGTATGAAACGCACATTACTGTCATAAACCATCTCCTGACATAAACTACAAAGCGACCTACATCGACTCAATGAAGGAAAAGACAACTGCACCAATTAAGACGGCTGGATAACTCTTGTAAATATTGAGTAACGATAATGCCATAAATAAATCGTGGAGAAAAACGAAAATGATGCGAACGAACGAAAAGTATGCAAAAGATAATGAGATTGCAGTAATGTCCGGTATCTTGCAAAGCAGCTATCTAGGTCCGATTCTATTTGCTTTATATAACGGGTGACAAAAACTCTCCGTGGTTTTTTGCCACTAGATGGTGTTGATGCGAATATGTCGGGCAACACTCACCTGATTGTCTCAAGCGAACATATAATTAAAAGATAACAATTCAGCTTACATTTCTTGTAAAAATAGCTTCTAATTCTGTGCTCGTGTAAAAAGTTATATTGATTTGAAAATGAGTCAAATATCTGAAGAAATGCGCTATGTGATGCTTTTTTGGGGTGAGAACGCTGCGACTAAACGAAGAACCAAGAAGTAAGTGGCTTGCTCGATTCCGTTCCGGAAATTTCGATGTCAAAGATGCATCTCGCTCTGGTCGGCCCGTCATTGAAAGAGTCGATGAAATTTTGCAACTGGTGGAGCAAGACTTGGGGCACGCAACCTATCAGGAAAGAGCAGAGGCAATAAACATCAACCACTCGACTGTTTGGCATCATTCGAAAAGAGCAGGTTATAAAAAGAAGCTCAAAAGAAGACAAAATCCAGCTTGAAGCTTTTATATCACCCATTATTAACGATCTGCCGTCTGTAATTGAGTCATCCCACATTTTGATGTATGCAGATGATGTAAAATTGATCTCCTCTTTCAACGATGAACACTATTTCATGCGATCAGACTTAAGCAACATGGCTGCATGTTCCTTAGCTAATTTCTTAACACTGAATATAATTAAATGCAAAAACTATCATTTACAAGGAGAAATTCACTTACTTCGGAATACTTCGATGAGTCGCATAGGCTGCAGAATGTAAACGCGTTTCTCGATCTTGGGTGCTATTTGATAACAAGTTCCTGTTTAATTTGCATATTGAACTCTCTATTAGAGAAAGTTTTGAGTCCGTATATGGTTTTGGCTGATCGAAGGAATTTCGTAACTCACATATTGCAAAAAAGTTGTGTATGTGTGGCCTTCACTCTACGCTACTGCCATTTGGTCTCAGTCGTATCATTGTCATTTAGACGCTATTGAGTCACTTCTAAAACAATTGATACTTTTTACGTTTAGGAATTTACCGTTGTGACCTCAAGCTTCATAACGACCGTACGAAAATAGATTACTTCCAATACCTTTACCTTTACAAGAGAAGCATAGATTTGTTTTAGGCATTACGTTTTAAGTCAAGTTAATTAATGAGTTAATAGACTCACCAGCTCAGTTAAATGAGATTAACTTCAATATTCCGGTCCGCCCATCTAGGAGCTTTCGGGCCATAAAACTTTAATCCAGTTCTAGTGGCAAGTAATGATTGGACCGAGGTATACAATCCTATCTCCATATCGGACTCAATGCAAACCCTAAAAAAGACTGTCTATATGCCGATGTCATATCCCAGCAACACGTGAAACAAATTAACTTATGCATCCAGCTAATTAATATGGTGTGTAAGTAAGGATTACCACGCTCTTTCGGATTTTCGTATTATGGTCTATAGGTTCCTTAAGGTATCGCATATGTATCTACCGTTTACTCTCATTTTTCTGTTGCTGTCTTTGTACAACAATATATTTTTCTCTTGCGCTACATAATGCAATACGTGATTGTAATTAAAAAGGCTGCTACGTATCAAGAAATAGTACAACTCTCTTATTGAATGTCTATACCTAATCTGGCCGAAATTTAAAAATTGTAGCTGAACTGAAGTAAACGAAATTAAGTGAAATAATGCTATTCTTGCTGATGTATATTTCATTGGCTGGTAAGAATAGTGAACGTAGTCGCTGTTGGAGTTAAAGAAATTCCTTTAATGTAGAAGGAATAACTCAGTGTTTTGTAACATATGACTTCTAGGTTGAGATATTAGGTACATATGCATCCCTGTAGCATTGTAGAATGTATGGATGATAAATTCGCTGAGGAGCAATGATTAGCTAAAGGAATATCGGCAGGCCTAAAATGGTGGCATGCCCAAGAAAAGAAGACGGAAAAATGAAAAAGATTATGGATAAGGAGAAGAAGAAAAAGAGTAAGAGGCAGAGCTTGACTGGACAAACAAAGAAAAGCATTTTTTTGCAAAATTGTCACGCAATGAAAATTCGAAAATATTTTCAAGTGAATAAATCTATTGTCAAAACCGGATAGTGGTAATTTTCTTCGCGTGCTTTGATATAGTTGTGCGCATCATAGTTTTGCATCTTCTTTAATGACTGGAATCAAAATATTCTTTCTTGGAATTATAACCAATCTTTAGGTATTATAAAGAAATATAGGAAAAATTATAATTCAAGAATTTATTTAAAAGGAACTAAAGAAATAATATGTGCTCTATGATAAATCTGTAATTGGGATAAATCAGTAACCAACGTAACAACGATAAAAATTGATGTTTAAAAGATAATTGTGTTACCGATTACAAAGAAAACTAAATTTCAATACAAAGTTGTGCGGCTATTGCATATAAAAACTTGTCAATTCATTTGTAAATTAAAAACTAATTTCTTAAATGGACAACAAGTTAAAACTGTAACTTTCAAGATACATACTTTTATGTCAAGAATGTTATGTTGCCATTCTCGAAATTTAAAGTGCATATAAATCATGCACCCACGAAGTTCCTGTTAATAAACAAAGTCAACATTATCCTCTGTAGCAGCATATTGTGAGGGCCATTGCCCATTTCCTGGTACTGGGGTATGCTCAGCGGCACCAGACTCTGGCTCATAAGAACTATATGGCTATCTTTTTCAGCTGGTTTACTTCATTTTCAGCTCGTTTATTATTTACAATCAAAAGCGAGGTTTAAATTACTCTCTGCTCTGTTGTTAAATTCACTCAAAATACATCCTTTTTTTCTTTCAAATTTCACAATTGCGTGAGTTCTAACATTAACTTATCACTAGAAGCCCAACTGTCTTGTTTTGCGGTTTGCTCTCGACTCTCACCTGACTCTCCCTCCTACTTGACCGGGCCGGGCTGCCCCTCGACCCGGACAATTTGAAGCCAGCCGCTTTACGTTTCCCGGATCCCAATTAAAAACATCTGTTTCTGACCGGGGTTCCCTTATCACCCATCGTCCGTCTAGTACTTTACTTAATCCTATTCTCAATTCTTAATCTAACTTAGTCTAGCACTCCTCCCTCAGAGATGAAGGACCTGTAAGGCCAAAACGAGGGGCGACTTTGCCTCTCACAGTGTATACAGCTTTCCAGTGTTATTAACACCGCCAGTTTTTTCGTTGTGTTCTTTTTTTATATATATACACCATAGCTTTGTAATTCAACCTAACTAAGTAGACACATATACACACATTTTGTTCTATTTCGTATTATTTCTCGTCTACAAATTTGAATGTTTAATAGGAGATTAATATCTTTTAATCTTTTTTATACGCACCACTGTAAGATAGGGATGTATTCATTTTGTTTTTTTCCATAACGTATGTAACGCTCGCAACGAAGCTTCAGAGACTCTATAAAGTATATTGATCAGCGAGAAATTTTGAGTTGATTTAGCCATGTGTGTCGGTCTGTGTGTCTGTGTGTTATTGGCACTCTCCTGGTCGCAATATCGGCTTCAAATTTAGATGGAACATTGGAAGTTTCTACAAATAGGTTGATATTGAAAATGGGCCGAATTGGTCAGAGTGGAGGTGCGCAGTGGAGCGTAAACTGAATGCAACTCTGTTTTTCTTAAAAAAAATTTTGAGTTTGTGTTCGTTAGTCGGAAATTATTAATGTTAGAAGTCTGCAATGCTCCACATTTACTTTACGAAACACTCTACAATTTATGTGCAAAAATGGAAAAAAAAGGGCCACGCGCACGCAAAGTTGTAAGTGATTAAATTTAATTTTTCTCACTTTTTTGAGGTTTCATGCTTATTTGTCATAAGGCATATAAGACGAAATGTTTAAAACTATTTCGTACACTTGTCAAATAAAGACGTATTTACCCTAAAAGTGGGTTAATTTTAAAATAAATATGGTAGACAAAGCGATTAATTTTTTCTTAATAATAGTAGCGATATGGGTATCATATAAAAGAACTTGGAGAGTAGGATGCTAAAAGCATAGTGATGGGTATGTGAGGCTCGGCTCCCGCGAATATAACTTTGTAGCTTGTTGTTTTTAACTTCGTTTAAATGATAGATACATAAGTATTTTTTTTATGCTATCATTAAACATTCCTTTTCTTTCCAATCTATTTTTAAATCAAAAAAAAAAAAAAAATGTGTTAAAATTTCATTCTAAAGAGGAAAGTAGGATAGAGGAGTCATCGCACTCAACTTCAGGATCTCCTATTCAAACAGTGGCCCAGGGCGTGAGATTAGCCCGTTCGGCAAGTAGGGTTCGCATGTCCTTTGGTCCTGATGTTGGTTGAATCACGCGTATTTCTTTGGTTATAACCGTCTCAGGTGTGGTAGCTAGCTTATCACGGACACGTGCGCCCGGCCTTTGATAAAAGCAAATTATGAAGGGATTTATGGACAAGGTTCGGAGATCATTTGGTTTTTAGTTAGATATGTGCCTTTTTTGCACAGAAACTTGCAAGTAAACACTTGTATCAACTCGTAAAGTGAACAAAGTGGGTGCTCAAGAACTAGGTGATAATTTTCAATTTATTCTGAAGAAGTAGGGTTAACTTTAGGGGACAATCTGCTCATTTTTCGTTGCTTTTTTTTAATCTGACCAATCACCTAGGACACGATTGAACACTTTACGACCGCCGCATTGAGATTTGAACCCGTGAAGTGTAACTTAGGAGTCTTGATTTTTACTCGGCTACTCATGTCAATAGAACTTGAGTCTTCTACGAATTTACGAACATTTTCGGATGTCGACTCACCGGGCGACACCGAAAGGCGGGCGTGCCAAATTGACACTCACTCAATTTATAGTTCTTTTGTTCCGAAAAAAAGGGGATATTTTGGATAATCCACATGCTGAAGACACATTTGACGATAAATACTTGAAACTAGGAAGGCCGTTATTAATTTTTGCATTAAAAAAGTTCGATGAAATTAGTGATTTCTGCATTTATCTTTTAATCTGTTTGTTTACATTATGAGCTGCCGAATTAATTTAACTACTGTGGCGAGTTTAAAAAAAGGTGCCGGAAGTTTCCCTGATATTCGCCACCAACAACGAGTTGCATTCAGTAAGTTTTCCATCCACACTTACATCTGTCTTGTGGCGACAACCGTGTAATATTTAAAATAAAACAAGATATGAAACTATTGACTTTATATTCCTAAATTGTGAAAGGATACAATTCAGACTTACATGTGCAATCTTGAAAATTTCAATAAGAGCCAACAAAGGGACAAATGGCTTAAAGCATTTAACTAAGAACGGAGTTTACTTCGAACAAAATTTTATTTGTAAATGTATTTCATACATTCCTTTGTTTTTTTATTATTAATGTACAATTCATAATTGGGAACATATGCGAAGTAAACACCATAATATATTGAAGTTTTTCCTCAAAGATGTAACGTTGGTGAGCATTGGAATATTCTACTCAAGTGTTTCTAGTTTTCTTATTATTGTATGTGTTATCAAAACATTTTTCATTTTTTTCGTTTATTGTTATTATTTTTGGTAAATTTAAAAAATTTTTCCTGCACACACGCAATAAAATATTGCATTTGTCTACATAAGCATACATATATCTGCAGAAACTCTAGATTGCAACATTATACCTTTGATTGAACTTTCAAATAAAATTAAGAAAAAAAGAGAGAAAGAAGAAAAGGAAGAAAGAAAGAGAGAGAGAGAGAGAGAGAGGAAGAGAGAGAGAGAGAGAGAGAGATGAAGAGAGAGAGAGAAAACAGTTTTAGATATTTGTTTGTTGCCGATTTGATTTATATTTCAAGAGATATGAAGAAAATTTATATTTTACTTCACTGATTTTATCTGCAAAAAAAAAATTGTTTAATTTGTCTGTGTCGGAAGGATCTTGAAGGAAATGATTTTCAATGAATATCTTTGCACTCAGCAAATACATCGTTTTTATGTGGTGTTAGCTTAAGACGTAAGTTATTTCTTCATTAGTTTATTAGTTGTCTGTTAAGGCTTCTTCTTAAGCATTTTAGTTAGATAAGTAAATATGCGTTCAAGTGTAAGTGTTAGACTTCCTAAGGCCATTTTTACATACTACTAGACAGACATGAAGAACTTAAGAGCATCTATATAATATATAACAATACATGAAATATAATATTTACTTACTCACTAATACACCAGAGTTATGCGTAAGCCTGGCAGATATTTAAAGATAAAATTTAATTCAATTAAATTTTCAATTGACTTTAGAAACAAATTGAAAATATTTATGTGTTTATAAAATATTTATAAGATAATATTTGATTGCAATTTCTATGCTGTTGTTGTTGCGTTTGTTGCCGTATTGCTGCTATGAATACTGAGTAACTTTAAACCATAAATTTCTTTAATATTTAATTTGAAAAATTTAATCAGGTTGTTGTCTTATTCCTGGCTGCCATGTGATGTATGAAACGTTAATGCGTTTCAATCTTAAAATTAAAGTTTTATGACTTGTTAACAAATTAGTTTAAGATAAGAACTTTTTATAACCAGCCTTAGAATTCAGGAAAATATCCAAGTTTGTAAGGAATTTCGTACACCCTTCAACTTTCTTAGTGACGCCTATAAGTTCGAAGAGCTGTAATCATTGTTTAAACTAATCATTTTCTTTCAATAGCTTGAAAATGCCCTAACACAAAGTGGAAGTGAAATTAATAATAAAATTAATTCAATGCAATATGTATGCAACCAATTTCGTATAATTTTCCAAGTTTTGAACAACCGCCTTTACTCGTACGGAAAACTTGTTTAAATCGTTTACTTACAAGTGCGAAAGAAAGTGAAAAGTATTTCCAAACAAATAATGAAAACCACAAATCTTTACATATGTTCTTGTCTTAGATGCTGACACATAACTATGAGCGCTTACATGTTCTTAGCTTGCGTTCCTATAAGGAAATATGTAAATATATACCGTAATGTACAACGTTCTAAGATAGCGTTTAACGTTAAAGTTTTTCCTAAGTTATTAGCGGTTTTAGAGTGTGTACGCTCAAGCATGTCTATTTATACCCATAGATTATTTTGCATCTGTCTAAAGTAAACAAAAGTATAAAGCACACACACACACATACATATATGCTCGCTCGATTATATTGCAGGCATACACATATTTATCTTTATAACTAGCCTTGAAGTGGATAAAAGTCGTGTACATGTGTGTTTGGTATTGTGTTTTATATTAAAATTTTAATTGAAAATATTTCTCTGGCTCTGGCATAAAAGAAAATTTTAAGCCACACACTTGTAAACACACACCCACGCACACATCGTTGCACAAACGTACATTAAAGACATGATCTGTTTCAAAGGAGCTTACAGACGTTATTTTATTTTCTTCAGAAATCCGCCACCTATCATATTAATACACTCACAGATATTTTGAACATCCCCGGTAATATTCTCAATCGAAGTCGTATACATTTTAGCACTTCTGATGAATCAACTCGTCTACGGAATTAAAGCATTTGGAGTTGACCGACTCTCGGCCTCCGTATAATTAAATCTTGAATGGAAATTTAGATGGGTACGTCTACTGTGGATTCTTCTGCGACTAACTTCACCTACTTCATTATAGAGGCTATGCTTTTCAGTTAGCTACCTCAATGCCCTCATCTCACATATACATATGTAAGTGTATATATATGTATATATGCAACTAAGTTTTGCAAAGAGTTTGTCTGGAAAGCCGACTGTACTTTCAAGCTGGCCTTGGAATGGTTCACAATCCTGAGCAACTTGTATGTAGTATACAATGTAGTGAACAAAGTAAAACTATCGTCAACGGCAAGCAAGTACCTATTCTAGCTAGGTATTTATTCTTTACTTCGAAAACGGATGGGCAAGTTTGAGTTTAAGTTTTTTCAATGACAGCACACATCCAAAGCTTGAAATGGTTAGGAAAACCACAACCTTCCTGGTACCCTTTTATATGTCTCGTTTATAAACAACTTCGTACGATATCTAAGAGCCTTGCATGTTTCATCAACACTTGAAAAAAATGATTTTTACATACACCGATTGCAGTTTGCACATTCGTCACACAGAGGTCTGCTCTACTTCTGTACTGCTTTTGTGCTGATATCATAAAGTTATCTAGTTTGAGTATTATTGGATAAGAGGGGTGACCTCATCATTATCACCATTTACTTAAAAACGTGTTGCTTACAGTCTCTAACACTTTTGCTCAACTGCTTTGGCAGAAGGAAACTCCGTAATATTTTTCATTAGGTGATGAGTCAATGTTTTAAAGGATTACATTGTATTCAGTATTTTTTATATTGTCTCAGTATTTTCTTTGAGCCTTGAACTTTCTTATATCAATTGTATCAATAAGGCTACAGCATAATACATGCGATAGACCCAAACAAACTCTTCGCTCAGCTCCTGTATTACGTAGTCAATGTATTTCTTATAACTCATACGCCCGCTAAACTTTAACTTTTGCTTCTACATTAAAACAAATGCATACACATTCACACACACAAAAACCTGCACCCAGCCGCATAGATGTTTGGTTGTTTATAAACCTGTCATTTGTTTTAACCGTAACTCATAAATTTTCTTAACATTACCATCTCTGCTTGACTTAAGCCTGTGTGCGTGCATGCGTGTATGGCTTAGTGTAGTTTTTCTCTCTTTTGCTTGCTATTTATGTTTTTTGGCTGTTGCTGTTGGTGTTTTTGATGCGTAAAGTAAAAAGTATATCCACACGTGCACGAACTTATATATGTTTATGATAAACTTTCTCACAAAATGTACGACAAACTAAACCAAACATTAAAATTTCTCCTTGATGTCAGAAAATAAGATATTTTTGGAAATTAATTAAAAACTAACACATCACACAGATAACCGAAGATGTATGCGATAATAAATAGAGAACGTGTACTCATATAAAAACACGAGGTAATATACAAATGTATATGTGGTTCAACACTAGACAAGATAGACGGTCGGATATAATGAAAGCGTATATAATTAATTTATTAAAGTATATTTTTCATATTTAAAAAAAAAAATACTTTTTTTAGCCAACCTTGAGTGCAACAAAAAAAGAATCACAAAACAACTTTTGATTAAACGAAAATTCAGTGAAAGGATTCTAATAAAATAATAGGATTTTGCTAAATTTTTCTTATCTTTATAAATATTTATATATATCGAATTGTACGATATATATATATAATCGCCTTGATTGCTGTGATTTTTGCTTGTATTCTACTTTTGTTTAGTGTATTATTTAAAATTTTTTTTTTTTTATATGTGTAAAAAAAATGTCATCAGCTACCCAATGAAATGCAATTGTTGCAATGGTTGTTCCTTTGTTTTCATGTGTTTGGGACCTAAATGATGTTCTTTTCTCTGTACTGTGTGCAAACAGTAAAATGTTTCAATTAAATTCAACAATAAAATGGAAATTTTTGTAACAAAAGCTGACGTGCACACACATATTTTAATAAATAAAACACACACACATGTCTATATATGCAATGTGTAAATATATGTATACACATATATTTTGTGTGATTTTGTGTATATATATATATATATACATATGTGTGTGTGAATGTGTGTGTGCGACTATATGCTCTGTGTGTATGCAATAAATAGAGACGACTGCAAGTGGAAGTGAGAATATGTCTACCTATCCATATTTATTTGCACGTATAACAACGGCAATAATCCACATGCATGGTGAAACGAAATAAAAAAAAAGCCTTTAGCAGTAATAATAACTACAAACTATATAATAAATACACAGGCACATATATGGATTTGTACAACGATCAGGATGTCATTGTTATTAGTGCTGTTGATGTTGATGATCATTATTATCGTCAACATTATTGTTATCAGCACCATCAGCGATACAGCGGTAAAGCTTCTATTTTTAGATATATAGAAAAGTAGGCCAGAATTCAAGATATTTGGCTGTAATATTTAAATAGTGGTAACATAATATTTACGGCCTGCATTGAAAAACAAACGGGCGGTAGGTGTACATATGTGCCGTTTGTTTTTATACAAGCAAAACTACTTATAGATATACATATGTGAATATATGAAGTCTTATGGCTTAAAGAATGCTCTCTTCTATCACTTAAGGCGAATCATTTTTTCTTTAGTTTGTCTACCCAACATTTAGCCAACATCATCATTTTGTCAATTCTTTGCTGCGCTGGTCCTTTGATCATATGTCCCTTCCTCCTATCGGCCGTTCAGTTGTGGATGGTAAGGTTCCTCTTCCATCCTTGCATTCATTGCTAAAAACCTGAAGCAATCTCGAAGCAAATTAGTAGTTTTGAAATATTCTTGTTCGTTAGCCAACGATTTGCTTTAACTATCGAATTACGATGCGTCGTAACATTAGTTTTAACGTGATCCTGGCGCATCTGCTCTTAATCGAAAAGTTTTTGATCTCATAGACACGTCATCTTATAACCGGTAATGAATGAATGAATGAATGAATATCGCGGGTGCAACATGGTAATGATTGAGGAAACAAATCTCTTCTTCGATAACGACCTCGATCGTGCCTAAATTCGGGTTATCAGGCGATATCATTATTTTGTTTATAGCTCTTCCCCTATTTCCTATTTTGAAAGAACGGCATCTGAGTTTTGTTGTAACCCTATTAAAATATTTCCCAGTACGATTTTTATATGTAACATTTTTTTTTGTTTTTCTTGTGTTACCGCATATATATGTAAACACACTTTGGTGTGCATTTCATTCAAATATCTCTGGAAATATTATACTTGACAGACCGCAAAACCAAAAACTACATTTTAAACAATGCATTTTACACAGATACTAGATCAACACACTCGCATATAGGTGTACAAAAATTTGTTGCCTCTATTGGTATCACAGTGTGTACGAGGGCTGGTGTGAGCGTGTATATGAATTGAAACCATTATATCAAAAATTATCCATTATTGTGTATTGAAACAGATGGAAAAGCAGGGAAAAAACAACTGCTCTTAGGCTTGCTTTTTTCTACGTCATTACGATGTTGTTCGTAATTATAGTATGTTGTTATTTTGGAGATATTCTTATGTGTATATGGTTAACTATACAATAAATTTAAATATGTAAATACGTTTGTATGGACGTGTGTGCTTTTTTCTGATCACAAAACAAGAGAAATTTTTGTTACATGTGCAATTTAACTCAAGTATAAAATAATTTGAAATGCCAAACCTGTGGTACTTCAGCTATTTGTTGTGATTCTTTTTTCATATGACATATATGTCCATACAGGACAACAACAATGTACTCGAACGAAGTTAACTGTTATATGTATGTGTTTAGATGTGAAGAGATGTAGCACAATGATTAGATGCAATAAAAAAGGATGTATATATATATACATAAAAATGTACATACACACACACCCTACGTTTAAAAGGAATAAAGTAGAAAAGCAACTACATACAGACATACATTGAATACGATGTAATCTCAGAGAATTATTAAATATTTCAATAAATCTGTTTACTCAGGGGATATTTTAAAGTACAAATACATACACTACACGAAATATGCTTGAAGTGAAAAAAGTGAGAAGAGAGAATATAGAAAAACTGTTAGTTTGCAGCATATACAAACTATAGTTATAGTGTATTTATTATTATATGTCCCTGAAGTATAAATAACGACCATAAACGTTGACGTTGACGTTGCTGATGATGATTATTATTATTATTAAATTGTGTGCAAAAGTGTACGTTGTAAGTGTGTGCGTAAAGTTGTACAGATTATAATACTCGATATACATAAAAAAGCTTAAGCCACTCATAGGCTAGTGCTTTACTAAAATCACCACAAATCGCTTCTTTTCTTGGTGGGACGACATGCGTGCCCGCACGATATGATTTTATTATATCCCTATGGTATTGCAAGATGGTACCACCTTTTATTCATCACATTCCCTTTTACTCATAAATATTGTTTGAATTGTTTAAATAATTTAAAATATTTATCTTTTTTTTTTTCGAGAAAACCTCCTCAATTTAACTTCAAGCTGAATGTTAGCAAGTTATGAAAATATTCTCTCTTATCAGAATGCTTGTATCAAATTAACATTTGGCGACGGGATTGCACTTTTCGGCGGAACGAAAAACTTGCCCACAAAAGAAAAAAATCAAAGAAAGGTCGAAATTAATGATAAATAAAATTGAGTGACATAGGAACACGAAACCGGGCATCGGGTTAGAACACCACTTCATCGTACTGTTCGTTTGTATTTACTGTGCTTTTTTTCTTGAACATTTGCAAGGATTATTACTTGCATAATACTATTCGTGCCTCTTTTCTTGAATGTATTCTAGAAGATTTAACCACAGCCCATGCAGTCCGAATTTTTTAAAAAATGAAAATTTTCATTCATTAAATTATTATTTTAAATAAATTTAGATAAAAAACTTTTGTTTTCAAAGGAAATTTCATTCATAACTGAATAATTTTTGAAAATCTGTCAAGTATGTAATGTTTGTATGGGATTCCTTACTATTTCCATCACCGAAAGATGACGGGTCCACTCAGTTTGACAAAACGTTTGCAACTCAGAAGGAAGGTAGCTTCAAAGACCGCACAAAGTATATTTATTTTTGATCAGCATCAAATTCTGAATCGTTTTAGGGATGTCCGCCTGCTCGCTTGTGCAATGTCTGTTGTAAACAATCTGACTGAGGTATTGGAAATCCTTGCACGTAGGTTCAAAATGAGCCAAAACAGCCAACGGACACGTCTGCAGCACCAAGTGAACTGAGAACACCCCCTTTTTCGAAAAGAAATCAAAAATTGGTTTGTTGCTCATTACTCCCAAGCGCTACACACATAAGTCTTTAAAAATTTGAAATAATATTATATGGGCAACGCCATAGTATCCGTACAAAAATCGGACAAAGTGCCCACGTTGGTCCAAACGTTCGGAACAAGCACAATGGCACGCGAGACAAGCCCAAATGATCCTGCAATAATGTTGTTATCGATCCTTTTGATATACCAAGAATATCTACAAGACCTCTTTGAGACAATCGACTGTCCACAAGTACAAGCTCTATGTTGATCTGTTCATCAGTGGTTGAGGGTGATGAACTCTCTGAACGAGGTTCGTCTTGGACTACCTTACGGCCCACATTAAATAAATAATTTGCACCACTTAAAAATTTGCGATTTTCGTAAACACTCATCACTGTACTCCTCTCGTAACATTTCCAATTCATTTTATTTTATTTTTTTGACAAAATTTGCTCAACAGATTTTTCCATCCCAAAATCGCTGGCATTGTTTAAACCAAAAAACAAAAACCTTGTTATCAAACAACGGGGCACTGGAAATTTATGTGCGCTGTTCATAACAGCCATACCAATATCCACAATAAATAAACCAGTCGATATCACAAGGCGAGTGTTTTAAAAAAATACAGTCTCATTATTTTTTGCTCGCAGTAGTCAATCCACAAATATGTGAACGTCTATTCAATGGGTTATGCTGCATTGGCTGCACGAAAATGGACCAAAAATAATCCACGCCTACCCAATATGCATCGAATTTTCATTTGTTTATCAAAACTTTTATAACGCGCAAGAGCATGGTTCAAAACCCCTGTAAAGTATATATATTCTTGACCAATGTCAAATGTGTAGTGAACCTAATTATGACAGTCTGTTTTGCCTGCCCAGTTGTCTGTCGGCCAATCTGTCTAGTATTTGTGGTAAAGAGTAACCCGTTCGCAACAATGAAGGCTTCGCCTTCGAATATACAAAACAGTTTTTTAAAAAAAAGGGCCCGCCTGCAATGCAATATAACGTGAGAAAGCCTTTGTTTGTCGTATTTTTTGCACGTTACTCCTAAAATATAATACAAATAAATGATATAAATTTCCACTTTTATTTTAGAAATACAGAAAAAATTAGTCAAGTCCACCCAATAATTTAGAGTATGCAAGGAGACTGTTTACCACAGACATTGCAAATAGACGGACGTGTTTAAATCGATACATATCCGTTTAATTCCGTCAACGTCTAAGTGGGCGTGGCCGAGTTTTTATATTTTTGTATGGGTACTCTACAGATGTAGGATCATGCATAAAATATGTTTGGAATTTTTTGTTGTTATATCGACTGATGTAATGGGAACGGTAACTGTTAAAGTGAATCATCTAAGACATCGACAGGCGAACGCAGTTTAACTTTTCTGAGAGCCGATGTAATGTGATTTTATTATCACGGTTGCGCAGAATTATGATGTTTGTCTGGGTATAATAATTCATCGCTGACATTTCCGCTTAAATTTAATCTTATACGATATGCTAAGCAAAAGGTGTTATCATTCTATGCAATAAATTTATAAATATTGCTTTAAGTAAATAACTCTCATGGGAAAAAAGCTAATAGAAACAAACAAAAAAACTTTCAATCTTTAATATCTAACCTTATAAGAGCGCAACATAATTCTGATAATTTATTAAAGAATTTCATTATACCAGGAAGCCACTCATTCAACCAAATACAAACAAATGACTTGTTTCTTGCACTTCTCCATTCCTAAAAAAAAATAAATAAACGTCACATTCTCTTACAAAATGCACAATATTTCGTTATATGATTAAAAACCCTTGAGCATACTTTAGTATTTTCAAACATTAACTCAAACCTTTCCCTTTGAGCGGAAATAAACCATTGTACCCCAGTGGAGTACGTTTACGTGTAATCATAAGGCAGTGTATTCAAAAAGTAGGGTTCATTTTTATTTATTATCACTATTCATTTTCTTTTTTTACTTTTTAAAAAAACATTTTGATGTGATTGTTCTAAGACAACAAGAGAAGAAAGAGCCTTCGCTGGTTGCTTTCTAAATCACACAACTGGATTATATCGTTTTGGTATAATCAGATATCAATGACAACAATTTAAGGATATGTTGGAAAGGAGTATACTTTAAAGTAAAAACTCCCCTTACTTTTTGGAAAGTGGTAGTGCGTATGGTTGTAAGAGAGCTCATTCTGAAACTAATAATAAATCTTCTTAATGAAGCATAATAATATTTACTTACTCACACGTTGACGTAGAAACAAACAATCATTCACACACTCATCAAAGTCAATTCGTATGTATGTACATTAACAATATTATTACATCGTCACCTAAAACATCGTTTAAAGCAACTAATTAAAATTAGAATACGTATCTCAGAAGTACGGAAGTAAGACGACGCAATACACTTTAATCGTCATTATCACTATCAACACCATTGCAAAAATGTGTATACAAGCGTGCATGTATTAGTCATTATCAACAAACGAACGATGTCAAAGGCATGTTAAAGTTTTCAAACAATTTTCCACGATGTACATATAACATAGATATTTACCCGTGAATGTACATGAGTTTATGTGAATAGATAACGATAACGATAACGATGACATCGAAAAGTTCAAATGTTAATTTATGCAATTTATCAAGAACATGTCAAGTTCTTCATAAAACACCTAACCTAAGAAAACTTGCCTGGCCTTCTAAGATTTTCAAAACCTTTCTCTCGTGCTCGCAGAGGTTTAGAATCTTATTAAAGAATTGTTTAAAAGTCGTTTAAACAAACAGCAGAAAAAAAACAATAGACTTTATTGGAATTAGAAAAGTTTTCTAAATTGCTTTAGCTTTGTGTACAAATCGTTAAATCAAAGAAAAGTGTAGTAAGACCTTTAAAATTAATCACTGTTACCATGAACTTATTACTTAACCTTTCGTATCGTGTTTATTAGCAGAATTTTGTACATTTTAATGGCATGGTTGGCGTTGCTTTCGTTTGTTGAAAACGATTTTAGCATAGTTTTAAGCGAAATCTATATTGACGAGAGCGTTGTGCAAAACAAGCGTTCACAGCCTATAAACACAACGTTTATGTACCACAGTATAGTACAACGTTAAAACTGCAGCTAACTTTCTTCTTTTTTTTTTTTTTAAATTTATTAGACGTAGGCAAAGAGAAAAACAATGCACAACGTTTAAGCTCAATTCATTTTGTTAATTTTGTCAATAGAGATGAAGGGAAAAAGAAGAAAAAGATGAAAATAGTTGTAATGTTCGTAATGTTCATAAGCACGATTGGGGATCATTACGCACAGTGAAAGGCAGACAGGCAGGCATTGACAGTAGGCAAATGTCCTTCGAGAGAGATGATTACGTTGTTGTTGTTAGTTGAGAGTTTCATTTAAGTAGATTATGAGCATCATTAAAATCCGTTTTTAAGGTCCCAGCAAATATTAGTGATATCAGCCAAACCCATGGCATTTTATTTCATTTAAACGATTTCGCATTTAACTGTACGGAAAACCGATTACCAACACCCTTAGCATCAATACGATATGTACAATAATAAATATTCGTAATGATTGTAAGCAAATTCTTGTTGATTTTGAACGTTAGTTAATTCTTGCCTTTTTTCTCTACAATTTAACGGCGGGTATGTCAGTTAAAACCGCCGTTTAGAATATCTAAATACATCCCTATTTACCAGTATAGTATTAATGAAGCGCGATGCTAGACATGGCGAGAATGAATATTTTAATCATTTCATATGAAAGCGATATTTATTTAACACCAAGTAAACCATAAGTTAGTTAGATTTTCTAGTTTGTCTGGTTAGTTTCTCTATGAACTATAAAGGGAATAAATGAATTCCTTTACAAATACTTCAGTTAAGTTGAGTTTTATATACCAATCTACATGTATGTTTGTATAGATACATGTAACGTGTTCTATGGTAAATCGTTAAGCCGATTTTCTGCTTGTTAACTCTGCACATTTGCAAAACGTTCAGCAGCTAGTAAAACACGAAGAAAACAGCAAGGCTTAAGTGTTAAAAATTAATATACGTTGTTTACTAATACAGTAACAATAACTATCCGCAACTAAAACGATAATTAATTTTGCGTTAGGGCTTTTTGGGTACGTACGACATTATTATTAGGAATAAACAAATCAACGGAAAATGTTGCAAAAGATTGATTACTGACTAAAGCTAAGTTAGCAAAACACTGCGAAAAGTTTTAAACTTCAATCGATATGTAGATTGGAAAAGCTGCTTCATGTTTAGTGGATAAAGTATGGATTGAATTTTACATTGTAGAAATGTCGTATGCGAAGGACGCGCATGTATCAAATTTATCTTCAACTTATTGAATGAAAACCCAGAACAACCTCCCAAAGAACTTTCAAACACCTTAGCAGTTGATGAATCGACAATTTCTAGACGTCTATATGCGATGAGAAAGATCCCAAAGGAGAGAAAACGGCTACGATATAAATTGACTGAAAATGCCATATGAGAAATGAGTTTTCTGCGGCGTATTGTGGGTGGCGATGAAAGCTTGTTCTATTGCCACAAATCTGATGCGCAAAAAGTCATGGGTTAGTTCGGGAAAGTCATTCACATAGAAATCGGCACTGAATTTTTGTTTTCTTAAATGTGACCATCCCTTCCACAGCCTAGTGGGCGTGCGCCAAACCGATGAACGTTATGCTTTTACCGACTGAGTCCTCACTACAGTTACGATCACAGAAAACTCTACCGTATTTGAGATTTGAGCTCGCGAGGTTTGACTTGCTAGTTGCGGTACTTACCTACTCGACGACTCAGGCGTACTGCCGAAGCGGAATATTCATGGCCGTAAAGTTTTGCTGTGCATAGGGATGGATCAGTAAGGTGTAGTGTCCTACAATCGAATGGACCTGTTACTGCAGACGTCTTCCGCCGTCAATTGAACAAACTGAATGATGTACTGTTGCAAAAAAGTCAAGCAGTAGTGGTTAACTGATACAAGTCCATCCTCTTACACAGTAACGCTCGGCCACACGATGCACGAGTCCTCAAGGGTACGCTATTGCGGCTCGATTGGGATATTCTGACGCAACCAGCATACTCACCAGATATAGTGCTTTCTGATTACCATTTATTCAGATCGACACAGTACAGGTTGGCTGGCATGCGGTTTCGAAATCCTGAAGAAGTGCGAAAATAAGTCGTTGATAGGATCGCTGCCAAAGCAATATCGTCCTTCGAAACGGTGTCGCTGTGTTGTCAGAAAGGCGAGAACAACTTGCAGAACATGGTGGAAAATATTTTGATATTTTGATATTGATTTGTAATAATTTTTTCCGATAAATGCCTTTCAGGTGAAAAAGTGGTCAAAATACTTACAAGCACCTATTATCATCGTGTGACTTGTTGGTAAAAGCTCGTCGGAATATTAATGTAGTGCATATGAAACAACGCTGCTTTGACCCTTACAGCAAGCAATGCTTCGTATTTTCTAAAAGTAATTTTTACTTTTAGTTAAGTCAAACATAAGGCTCTTTAATATACAACTCCTAATGCAAATTTCATTTATTGTTTAAATTATTGAAATACCTGCATACGCATATAATTACCATTCGTCCGATTAAACAAGTTCTTTTTCTGTACTATTCGCTTAGGTGAAAACTTTAAATGAAATGTAGATAATTATTATTTTGCACTCGGCTTAGTTGCAATGCTTAAATCTTAAGCTTATAATTCAGTTCCTTTGTGTACATAAACTTGCAAATGTATTGGTCATTATCCTGATGTTATTTTCTTACCAATTTATCATAGCATCCAATCATACAAATAATTACCACATGCCCATAAAACACCTGTGACCCCGTGCCTGCTCTGTGTTCACACAAATGAATTAATATCACATCTTTCTCACGTTCGCTTCTTGGTCTCTCAGCAGTATCGGGTATGTGCCTGTGTTAATGTATATGTAACAAATTGAGGTTATGTGTACATAGTGTAATGATATAATAACTACACCCCCGAGATCATTAGCAATTCAAGTCAGGTTTCGTCGAAGCAATTAGGGAGAAATGCAATTATGATTGAAATCAATACCGGAGTTATAAACGGAAACCGGATGTGCATATAATCCAACCAATGTATATATGTATATGTACATACAAAAATATATGTGTATAAATATGTATATATGTATATATATATAAATATATATATATAAATAAGTGTGTGCGTGTGCGTTTGTGTATATGTGTGTAGATTCATGTATCTAGACAGATGACACTCAGACAGATATAATTGTAAATAGATATGAAAGTTAGGAATTTCTATTCTAATGTATGTTTCTCTCTCTCTTTCTCTCTCTCTCCCTCTCTATATCTCTCTCGCTGTCTCTATCCCCCTGTCTCGTGGATTACTTTTGGTAAAGGGTGTCGATTAAATTAGTGTGAGTTGTGTAACACTGAATGCTCAATAAGCGTGCATCGTGTATGTCCCGTATTTAATTACAGCAACGCATTTTGACTTAATAATATGACTAATAATATGCCCGTAACAGCCGGTCGTTCGGTCGGTCGACCAGCGGCTTGATGAAAATGATTAAACGCATACAAACTTCATAGAATATATGTACGCATGTAAAGGTAGCTACACGAGTTATCAATCACATGATTAATTTTGTGTACAGGAAATTGCTAAACGCATTTACTTTTGTTAAGCAACTTGCATATCAATGTGCATGCGTGACAATAAATTGCAGTTAATTCATTGAAGGAAGGACGACCATGACATATTAACAAAATTTGATCTAAAGAATTTTATTTAACAATTTAATGACATTTTCAAAGAAAAAAATTATTTTTTTTTATTTTGATTCTGCATTAATTCGGTTACCACTTCTAAGAGGATAGGCACATTTTTATGCTGAAAGCTACCCAGTACGCCTTCCAAGCATTCACGCATCGGTTTAGAGTTTTCGGCGCTGCTTTCTAATCCGAACATTTCGGCTGAATACTGATAATTGTGCCAATGAAAGTATTCCATAATTAATTGATTCAATAGAGCGATGCGAGAATCCTGTGCCACATCTTTGCCAAGTGGTCTCTTCACCAGCGTACCTTCATTTTTTCCACGCATCATGGATACCATTTTAGCTTGCAACAAACAGCGTACTTCTTGCAAAACACCATCTTCCTCAAATTTCGTTTTAATGGTGGAATACAAATGATTGATAGCTTCCTCCTTGGTCAAAACTTGTTTGGCCATTTCACTTTTTTCATAGATATTTAAAAAAAAAATCGTTCACAGATATTCCGAAATCGAAAAGAAAAGAAACCGCATAAAGTAAAACTTTGAACATTCGCTTGACGTATTATGCCTTGCCTGCTTGTATGCTATGATTGTCTTATTAAATTGAAGGCAAAGAGTTGCATTAATTGGCATTAAGAAAATTTAATTGTCAGTCTTAAAGGAAAAAAGCAATGCCAGCTAATGGATTTGGCGCGGTTGTTTGGTTGAATTTAAAAAAAAAAAAAACATAAAACGTAAAGACTTAAGCAGAAAGTAAGGGAGTGAAGAAGATATTGTCTGAAAACTTTCGGTAATGTATGGCAATTTGAGAAAAACACACCAAAGGCGTAGCGTTCAAAATTTGGTTTGGCGAATCTTACTCTCGCTCCTTCTTCCCCTCTCTCACCACCCAACCTCTTGCTTTTCTGTAGTGTAAGAAGAATAATGTTTGCTGGCATATCTTGTTTTTTGTTTTCATGTTGCTGGTTTTTTGATGACTTTTTCTATTTTTTCTACATTTCACCAAAGGTATGCTCTACCGTCTTAACTTTGTATCGCCTCGTTTTTCAGTATCAGTTACAAAATTTATTGCTCTTAATGGAATTTAAAAGTTTGTTTACTTAAACGGCACCCGTTACAAGCAACGATAGAAAAGTTATACGACAAAATATTATCATCGTCATTATCAGTAGAAGGTAGCAGCAGCCACGCTAGCGTAAGTAACAAGTTAAGAAGGAAGCAGAAAAGGTGGCAACATTTTAACTCTTATTAAAATAAGATGACTTTCTTTCTCTCTCTCTCTCTCTCTCTCTTCTTTCTCACTCTCGTCATCTATTATTACAAGTTTTTGTGTGCTTGATGTTTTCGTTATTGTCATTGTTGTTCTTGTTATTGCTGTTTTTAAGGTAAACGACAATTTTACTTAAATGAATTTATGCTTAAAACGATAATCATGCAAATTAATAGTTTTTGTTTTTTCTTTTACTCTGCGGTGCTGCACTTCGCAGTCTCTCTTTTCTGGAAAACTTTTTCGAAGGTTTACCAACAAGTCCTTTTGAAACGTATGTGCGTGTGTGTTTTACACATAGTAAAAAATGTATAAAGTTTTTTGATAAAAGAAATAAAAAATAAGAACGAAAGTTGGAAAAGAAAAGGAGAAAGAAAGAAAGAAAGAAAGAAAGAGAGAGAGAGAGAGAGAGAGAAAGAAAGAGAGAGGGAGAGAGAAAGAGAGAGAGAGAGAGGGAAAGGGAGATAGCAGTAGTATAGAATAGAAGAAAATATTTGTTTGGGCTGCCGTCTGCTTAATGTTAAGAAAATTGCTAGATAAAAAAAGATTCAGATCTTCGGGATGCATTGCAGAAAAAATCACACACAAAAGAATTACATAAAAAAATTGCAGGATAAACGTTTTACTGCTTTGGCAAGCGTTTCGTTATAAGTAAATTTACTTTTAATTTTAAAAAAGGCATTATTTTTATGATTTTTGTTGTTTATACACTAAATGCTGGCAAACGCACGCATCTATAAATGCACCCGTCTCGTGATTCTTAACAAATATTTTCTTTGCTGAGAAAACATGAAAAAGAAAAGAAAAGCTCTCGTTGCCTAACTTTAGTAATTAAAATGGCAGACTAAGTTTATCTACTATTAAAAAAGCGAAGAAACAGCTAATGAACTATCTATGCCTGGAAGCTAAGATTGCGTATGAGCCAGTATGCGTATATATGAAAATTGCAAATTTTTTTTCTTAATTGTACATAGGATCGATTAGGTTTATTTTTATTCGGATTATTTATATGTAGTAATATAACAACGAGCTCAGTCGAAAATGAAGTACACGCTCACGTACGTATTAGTTCATGGTGCTTAAAACCACGAAAATAATAACATCAATATTAACAACAAGAAAATTTTGGCGTCAACAACAATCAAAACAGAAATAGCAACAACAAGTAAGAAAACAACGATAATCATTATATCAATAATAACAGCATCTATATATAGTAATAACAAAAACAACATGGGAGGTAATAACAAAAACGACAGTAGCATCAACTGCAATGACAACAATAATAACAGCAGTGACAATAATATGAATATTAAGATTAATAATAAATCATCATTTGGGCCGTTTTCTTCCCTTCTACATGAGTGGTTTCTCTCCCTCTATCCTCCTAATTCCAATCTCTCTATCTATTGTGCTGTAGACTGAGTACATTGCGGCTTCAACTAAAGTGAAGTTGTCCTAGGTAAAGGTATAACACTTATCGATCTGGCGTGCATGTTCTAGGCTACAGGTTCCAATTTATTCAGATATACTTAGAGCATAAACCGCTCCACAGACAAACACTGAACGTTCCATAAATTTTTCTCTAAAACGTTTTATTAATCTTTTGGCTTAGGTGAGCCGCTTGGATTGCTGAATGCACTGAATTTTCTTTCTTTTTTAATTAACATGGGAAGGTTTTCGTTGTAGTGCAGAAGTGCTCCGAAAAATGTCGTCGTCAAGGTAAAAGCAAAGCAGGTGGCCCTGTGACATCATGGCTTCTATAAAAATCGGTACTAGCGCAACCTAGTTTTCTCGTATCTTGGACAAAGGTGTAGTGAGTTACACAAAAGTCCGCTGGGCTGACGGTAACCCGCACCGTCCAGTGGATAGTCCAGTGGATAGACTCGCGACTGCTAAGTCAGCGTTCGCAGGTTCGAATTTCAGTGCGGTAGACCATACCCTATAAGTAACTATGTAATAATGCGCAACATTATGTTGCCGCCATCTTATATATTAGACAGCACTATGCCATGATTTTTATGGTATTACTTGTATCCACTATTACCTATGAGAGAAGGTAAAACATGAAAAATAAAAGAGTTTAGAGTAAAAATAGTGTATTTCGATTCAGTAAGAAACAGCTATGGAAGATTTCTCTTGTTTGTTATGATTAATAAATTTAAGATGTACAAATGCAGAGGAACAGACAGTAAACCAGAAGTATCGAGTCTAACATATAATTAGGTAATGTTGGATAATAACCTGCATTATCTAAACAATGTCTTGTCTGTAATATTCCAGGACACAAGAATATCTTTATGCCTTGGTATATTTGATCTTCATCCCTTGCAATTGTGGTAAATAACACATTTGGAGAGAAGCTTTATGCTTATTATTTAAATTAAGGGAAGGCGGTGCTGTAACGTTAGGTTGATAAAACAACAAGCATTCTATAATAATTCAAAGACCAATCCAAGATACTGTGCTAGAAATCAGGCTGTACTGGTTTGAAGCTGGAAGGCAGGAAAACATGATAAATTGTTTTTTCAATAACGTTCCATATTGGCCATGGGATAGAGAACCGAAGTGAGAAACACTAGAGATATTGGAAGCAATGAAGTGGAATATAATGTGAAACCAGTAGAATTAACAGCTAAATTGCTAGACATCGAAAAAAAGCTTTCTTTCTTGTTTGTTTGGCGTACAAGAATATTTCTTTACAATTTTCTTTTACGTATTTTCGGTATTCTTTTTTTACGAACTTACAAAATGAAGTGCAAAATTTAAATGAACGGCAATTGTGAAGAAAAATGTGTGCAAAGCATGAGACAATTTTCGTTAAACTAAGCGGGGAAAAATAAAAGCGAAAAAGATGAGAAGTAGATGAGAGTAATGTAAATACGCTGGTGAAAAGTCTCGAAGAATAGTTTTATTAACCACATAGCTATAAAATAGCGATTTCTGTTACCAATTTCCAAGCTGGGGTTGCAAAGCATCATCTTTCATCTACTTATAAGAAGAAGGACATGCAACCTTCGGGAATACTAAATAATTTAGAAGTCGAACTAAAAAATTAATCGCAGAGAGTGTTAAAAAATGATGTCAGATGATGAAGTGTATATTAATAGAGAACGTGAAGAAGCTTTTCACAAAGCGTCCATTTACAACAACTTGAAAAAATGAAGGAACATATATGGGAACATGCCGTTGTCCACGAACTATAGCAATGCAAAAATTTTCCAATAGTATTTTAACGTAACCTGGAAAACATTTGCTAATTTATAACAACAGAACTCCAGTAGTCAGTCTCGAAGCGCCCAAAGCAATTAAACACGCAATACTGGGAATCACAGAACGTTCTAGAACGTTCTTCAGGGCTTTGTAATGAAATTTTGTGCAGGTTATCGTTTATGTAAAGACGATGTAGAAGTCATCCTATATGTGTAGCCCTTCCCTCTCAAGGCGATACATAAATGAACGACTGTATTTCTTTGCGTCAAGCACACGGTTGTATTGCAACGCGATATTGAAGTATTAAGTGTGTAACAATCTTCGTGTTTTTTTACTTTCCCCTTGTCAATGCTCTGGGAATTCTTGCTTTTTGAGAGGGGCAGGACATGGCTAACCACCCTTTTTCTTATTCATTGTTGGTCTGCTTTTCGGGAAAAGCCCTGGAGGACGCTCCTTGTTAGTCGGACTAATTTGAATTATTACATAGTTCCTCCATCCTTATCACTTACAACGATTATAAATCCAAACAAGCTCATAATATATTACACGCGGGAAGAGAAGTCCGAAAGCTTTGCATACGTGAAAACATATTACGTCTTACGTATAAAAACGAACCAATAAAGGATAATGTAAACATTAGCTGAAAATAGAACAGTCTTCAGACTTTTCAAACAATGTACTTCCAATGTTGCGGACACATATTTATGTAAAAAGAGTCTGCAGTGACTCCTGTAGTTTGCAGGTAAAAGTATTTGTTTACGTACTTGCGAAACGTTTTGTTTTTTTATTTAAAAAATTTTTCATTCTTTAGTGTAAATAAATGAAAACAGAATTGGTGTTTTACTCAAGCGTAAACTAAACACTAGAAACATAGCAGGCAGTCAGCAAGGTAAATAAACAAAGCCATCGGCAATAGGTTTCTTCCTTTTATTATTATTTTTATATTTTTCTGAAGAGCAATTCATTCAAAAATTGCACATTTTTGTTATTCAAATACGAAGCAATGTACAGACTGTTTGGAAATACAAAGAATCGTGATAACGTCTAAAGTTTTGTACGTGTAATCACGTTGCAGGATGACGGTGTTGATGTTGTTGTTGAACTTGTTGTTGTTGACTTTGATTGTAGCAGCACAGACAGACAGATTACACATAATGCAAAGATTTTGCTATATTTTCTTAGCAAGGAAGGTGACATAACAACAAGAATCTCCTCAAACAGTTCCGTTTGCAATTTTGCAGCTTTGTTTGCAATTATTTTTATAGACACATCATCAAATTATTTGTTCGTAGAATTTTTCTACAATATAATGGAAGAAGAAGAATGTGTTAACAATAAGAACTTTTTTATGCCCATGAGTGAAGAACATTGAACGCTCATATGTATTGATCGAAAATCCCATAAAGCAGATAGCAAAGTGTGTAGAACGAAGTGCTCGGATTAAACTACCGGTGTTGTTGCGGTAATTAATAAGCAGTTTATATATCGATGGATGATCTTATCTCGCTGTAAAATAATCCCGATTGTGTTGACGATTGCCATATCAAAGATAATAAATTTACAGAGAAGAGTGACTAGTTGTTTTGTCCTGCTAAGAAGCAATAGAATATTAGTTCCCTAAATTCTTTAGTAGAGCAAGCAATGGCTTGAAATACATTTTTTATTTATATATTTTAATAGTTAACCTACATGGGGATATTTGCAATTTAAAAAAATTTAAATATGGTTTCAAAGTTTAGATTGTCTTAGAAAGTTTAGCATTTTAGAGGTAGAGTAGAGTTGCTTGCAATAAAGAGAATTCTGAAGGTTTTGAATGATGGAAGATTCGCGTTCGCAAATTATGCAAGCCTGACTCCAAGGATCCAATAGGTGAAGAAGAGAATTCATCAGAATCATTTACATCGCAGAATGGGTATATAGGAGGTATATTTTTGTCATCTTTTGTCACAATGTTGATGAATGATTTTGGTGCGCCCTAAACGTAATCTAATTAATTAGTAAATGTGATGTCCTTGAAGTTTGGCGTCATTATGATTCATTGATCTATGCTAAGATCAATTTTTGTTCCACAGTAATTGTGTTTCTTCATACGTATGACGATTAATGAAATGCTTCATATCAGAACAATTGAAATAATTAATAATGCGCGACGGGTATGAAAGAAACAATTTAGCTAACTTGGCTGCAAAGTCAATGCCCGGAATATTTACATGGCATTCGCATTAGAAGAGTACGATTGTACACATGATGCAATATATTTACGTTTTTTCCATATATTTTGCAAATAAACTGATAAAGTACGGACTTAAAAGACTGCCGGATAGTTTAGATTAAATGCTCCCCTCTATTAAAAGTTATAGCGCACTTGAGATTTTAGCCCGCGACCACCGTGTTGTTGTGATCCTTTGCGGTCTCGGCTCCGCACGCGGATAACACACTATATGTATGTAAAATTGATCATTTTTTCCAGCAAACTTCGTTTGCATATAGCTACAAGACAATCATATGCATTTTGCTGGAATCATTTAAGAAAAAAGGCTGAAGTTCGGTTCGGTAGTTTCACTTGGAAGGTATACCTACTTGCAAAAGCAAATGGAAAGATTAAAAAGAGATCTAGGATTTTCTTAAAAGTCTAGTTGAACAAATAAAAGAAAATGTTAAAGACTACGCTTTGTAAACAAATATTTAATTATTGCATTATCATAAGACGATAATCTTAAATACATAAATGTTTTAAGTCTTTGGTATTAGAATTTATTGCTCTTACTAAGTTAATAATAGTAATAATTCTAACAATAATAATAGCAATAATAATGATAATCATAATAATTAAGTTAATAATTATTGTTACACATACGATTTCACAGAATAAAATTCTTTACAGTTGGCGTCTGAGGTTAAACTCGACTACAGAGAATATGGGGAAAATCCGCAAAAGTCCCCTTCGTTGGTCAAACTGTGACAAGAACAATCGTTCAATAATATTCGCAAACATTGTACATATCATCTAAATGCGAAGAAAAAGCAAAACAAAATTTATAAAAATTAGGGAGATATATGCAGTAAGTGCATGAAGTTGACAAAATAGTATATCAAATAAGTTTAAAAAGATTTCTAAGGAGACGACTATTTATAAGGTATCAAGACGTATCGGAAATATATAATTTCTTTGAAATATCTTTCATCGCTACAAGCGACTATAGATATCATCGTTTCGTGAAACAATAGTTTCTTTACGATTCGTGGACTGACCTCATGTCATAATATGACTTCATGACGCAAAAAATGTGAACTTTTTGCGGCATGAATAAAATCTCCATCACTTATTTTTGCGGTGTGAATAAAGCAATTGCTTTCTATCAACAAGCTCTTTGCACTGAAAACCATGCAGGGCTGAAGATCAACATAGCTGAACTCTATTTAAAAGTAAAACAATTTAAAAATGCACAGATGGCGTTAGGGGAGCACGAAGATATATTCAGACATTCTTTATAAACTAAACGATAAACAATTATATATAGTAATATAGAAATAGCCCCGCCCCTCCTTTCTTTTGAATTTCAAAAAAATAAATTTAAAATTCCCATCAAGTGCGTATAGAGAAACTTTATAATTTTTAATGTTTTCCTTTACTCACACACAGCAATGTTGTATAATTTGCTCATAATTTTATGATTTTTTCTCCTCTTTTCAATGGCTTTTGTATTTTAACTGAATTCCACATCCTTCGTTGTAGACAAAGAACCTTAGGTAGAAGCGTATATGTTAATCCAAGGTAGACTTTGAACAATTAAGTGAATTCTTAATTAGTAAATAGCGAACAAAATTTGCATTCTCTCAGAGCCAGATCTGGCAATCCAGGCTTATCAGAAAGCTTTTAATCTACGCCCACATCATACCCATCTAGCTGGCAAGCTTGGGCGTCATAGTTTCCATACTCAAGTACCAAATTTTGTAGAGACGAATTCAAAAAACGTTGCGAGCACAATGCGTGTTTATAAAAACAATAACTATTTGGTTCAAGAATATTTTCCTCGAAAAGATTAAAGCTGTTGCTAACAGTTCAACGACCTATCGTGTAAACGACATACTCGACAGGCACTTCCGATAGTTGAGGAAACCTTAAATGTTTAAACACAAACTCGATTTCAATTTTTTGTGTAAAATTTACATATTTATTTCATTTTTAACTGATAAACAAAGCAAAGGAATAAGATTAAAGGGAGGGCCTACGCCACTTGTGAAACTTGTTATTGCAAGTGTCAATGACAATTAACTGAATTCATTGCTTCGTTGAAGGTTTTAGGTGATTCTGTGACTTACTTCATTTCAGTAAATTGGCGTTCTTGCGTATAACTTTAATCATTGATTCAGCCTGAGGATTAGAGGAATCTCTTAAAAGGCCTATTACATCGGCAATGCCGTTGTGAGGGCGGCTCTTTTCAGATTTGGTTACTAAGCCATATAACACACCAGCACAAGCACCACGTTTGCCTTCCCAATTCTCAGGACTAGGATCCAATCTAAAGAAAGGAGAAAAATATAGACTAGATTTTATTTTGTAGATTAGGCTTACTTTTCTAGCATATCGAAGGCTTTTGCGGCTACCCAGAATTCTCCACATTTGTAACATTCATTCGCTATCATTTGTAATAATAAAAATGCTTCTGAAGTTGAGTCACGTGTTATAAAAATATTCCAAGCCTGCAAGATCGATATTATTACTTACTGCACAGAATATTTCCCATTAGCTTACTAGCTCTGGACATCCGCAATGTATGTGACACTTCGCTAGGATCATGCAATATGTATGTTGATTTTTCATTTCAATGTCACTTATTTGCGTTAGCAACTCTTCAGCTTCTTTATAACAACCCGTAGCGCATTTCGCTTGAGCGAAATTATAATTGAATATATCATCGTTTACGAAATAGCTACGTATCGAATTCATGTAAACCAAAACTTCTTCGAACTGCCCGTATAAAAAGAAGGCTGAAGCCATAGCTTGGCGTCCCGGTATAGTGTCGCATTCAGTCGTCGAGCTGCCAACTAAATGTAAATTTTGTTGAGCTGTTTTTATATGCTCTTGCTAGAAAATTCGTTTGTAGCCCTTGTTGAAAAGTATTCAGAAGAGATGTTAAAAAGAAAGGCTTACCGATTTCAGTTGTTGACCCAGAGACGCATGTACAACTCCCTTCAATATATATTCATGAGGTATCGTCGGCTGCATTTCTTTCAAAAGGGCATGAGCTTCCTGAACTTCACCATTTTTTAGATAGTAAATAGCCAAATTTAGTCGGGCTTCTGGTATAATATTCAGCAGCGTAGGAAAAACTTGCAGAGCACCTTCACCGTTACGAAATACTACCAGGTTATGACGTATCAAATCAGCACCAAATGTCCCATTGTCCGAGATATTCTTAATTTCTTGCTCAGCTACGCGACCGCTAAATAAGCGAAAACGATTGCACGCCTTCAGATTAATAGCGATAGTACTGTCTGCATACTTAGTTAGATAAACGTCTAAAACTTCTTGGGCCATGTCGTAATAGTCCATTTTATAAAAACACAATGCCAAATAAACATTAATGGCGGTATAGTCCCTGAAAAATATCGTACGTAAGAAGTTATCGACGGTTTGAAGCAATGTTTCCAATGGTTTTCCAATTTTTAATTAATGAGTTACGATAACATTACCTTGTGTGTGTATTCGTGACTTGACTGAGAATTTGACATCATGCTACAGATAATAGTAGACAATTGTATTCAAATGTTTTCACTTGGTTTTTGATTGCAGATAGATTGACGAGCTGCTTTGGACCACAACCTACAGTTTAGCTTGTAGATAGGAAGATAGATTTGCGGACGTACAGACTAACAGTGTGGGTGGTAAGAACCACACGACGAAGAGACACATGACGGACAAATAGGGAACGCATAAGTAGGCACACAAGCAGACATAAAGTCAAATAGTCAGGCATACGCGGACAGAGCTATGACTACGATAGGTACTTGCCTGTGTTCGAAACATGCAATGGATTCAATAATAACCTCGTTGTGGGTGCAGGCAATTGTTAGTCAACGGGAGTTTTACACTACTTCCTACTTACTTATTGTCAAGCAGTAAGCGTTTGTAAATATCTACAGATTCTTGATAGTGGGCTCTTAAGTAATGCATTGAGGCTACACTCAGCTGATCCTCTACTTGCAGTTGTAACTTCTCCAATAAGTTCATTACTTCCTCTTCATTATTGAACTTGTGAGCTAAATGAAACATTAAACGTAGCTTCAAAGGTGTGTTGGGTATTTGTTCGATTAAATTTTGAGCGTCTTCATACATGCCCAAGTAAAACATGCAGACTGCTTTATTAAGGATAAGATCATCAACGGCTGGTTCTAATTGTTGTATATGTTGATATTGATCCAAAGCTTGCTGGTAGTCACCCAAGTGAAAGTAACAGAACGCCAACCATTGCTCAATGATGATTTGTTTATCCTGGTCTTCAGAGTCGAGAGTGAATTCCAAGAAGACCTTCGCTCCGGTATAATCACGTTTCATAATGAATTCCTCTAAGCAAGGCGGAGCAGATTTGCTAGCGTTAGCATTAGGCAAGTGTCGCGAAGAGGCCGAATCGTTTTTACCTCGTGAGAGAATCTAGAATTCTTTTTAAAATTAATATTTTTGTAAATTTAAGAAAGTTGAGAAAAAGTTTACCATTTTCTTAGTGAAAATTAACACCTTTCTGTTTTGTTAAAAATTAAGCAAATGAAATATTCGTTTGGCTTTTAGTTGCTATGCATTGTTGCTAGGGTTACAAGGGAAGGCAAATAAGTTTTGCGAAAGCTTAGCCTGGAAACTCGTTTACATTGCGAGAATTCATATCGGTAAACTGCGTTATCTGTTGCGCTTTTGCTAGAGCTAGAAAAAGCAACCTTAATCCATTTCAATGCACCGACTTTCGGTTCAGTTCAGTTAAGAAAATTTAATATTGAAATTCTCAATTTTGTTGAACTATCGGTTTGACTGAACACATCATAGGTAGACGATAAGTGGGAATGCGCTGCTTTGAATTAATACAAGACCCATTAATGTTGTCATTTAGTCTTAAATCATTTTGCAGATGATTTCTGTTGTTTTGTTAGCTTTACAATAAGTTTTGTCGTATTTCTGCATCAGCAAGACTTAAAGGTTTCAACTGATAGAAAAAGGGGGAATGGAAAAACATAGGTGCTACACCACAATAACTACTTCGGTTCAATTACTCTTAATAGCAGATACAACGGCAACACAGAGAAAATGCTCAGAATCCAGCACATTGTTCATGGATTGCTAATGTTTTGTTTTGCTTCTTCATTACAGAAAATTCGTGAAGGGTGAATGTCACTGGCCATGAATATTCTCAATATGAATGTATTTCTTCGATTAACCGATTGTCATAGCAGACCCACTTTTCACCGCCAGTTACAATACGCCACAGAAAACTTTTTTTTTTGCCTGGCAAGCATTGAAATCGCGATGCTGAACCGGTTCAAAATGACATTTTCAGTCAATTTGGATCGGAGCCATTTTTCCTCCTTTTGGATTTTTCTCATCACATGCATACGTCTAGAAACAGTTGATTTATCAATTGCTAAGCTGTTTGAAAATTTTTTGAGACTTTGGTCCAATAAGTCTTGCAATTTACTATCTTCGATCTTTTTTGGTCCTCCAAGCCACTCTTCGCCATTGGCTCTTTTAAACTCTTAAACCCTTGAAACCAAAACCGACAATTGGGATATGATGGAGAAATATCGCCATAAGTTTGTAAAAGTGTGTTACGGGTTTCGGCAGCAGATTTCTTCAAATCAAACAACAAATGTAATGAACTTCGCAAGTGCAGTTTCCAGCTTGTCCATGAATAGCGTCTGCTTACACTAGATAACCCAATAATAATAAATGGAGGAGTATATAGAGGAGAGAAAGATCAAAGTCATCGAAGTTCACCGCTGTGTACATTGATATTTCGCATTACTTTATCATTTTCACCAAAAGATGACGCTGATCAAAATACGTGTAAGCGCCTATTATTATTAACGAGAAAATGCATACACTTTTTATAAATATATTACTGCTTATAAAAGAGTGATAGCCCGGTGGATTATTGTAGCGCTGAGATACGACGAATGAAAATGAAATTAAGTGAAATGTTAACAACTTCCGTCTGTTGCGCCAGATATTGCAAAGCTTCGTGCAAGTTGCTTCTTCGGAACTTTCCGTCTGTTGCGCCAGATATTGCAAAGCTTCGTGTAAGTTGCTTCTTTGGAACTTGCATTGTTCTGAAGACGTCTGATCTGTAACTACCCGTTTCTGGAATTAAGTGATAGATATCGTGACAGTCTGAAAAAGGTGGAAAAATAAAATTTTAATCACTTGTAATCATGTGTGGGCATTGCGAACTTTTTTCATTGTTGCACATACATAGCACAGCTTTCCGTTAAATAAATGTGAAAAATTTCAACCTCCACTCTCTTGTAGCTTGTGATTAATGAGAACAACACCACAACAGAAAAACAGATTTGCGTTTAGCTGGCGCTTCATCGAACGTTTGTTCTGCGGCCAATTTGGCCCACCTTCAATACCAACCTGCGTGAAAAAAAAGTTTCTATTAAATTTGGAGTCGATATTTTAATTTTTGCGACCAGGGGAATGCCAATAGCTCGCGCCACACGGACACACAGGCGTAAAGATACACAAACATGACTTAATCAATTCAGAGATTCATGCTGACTAAGAATATATATACAATTACTTTATAGGATCTCTGAAGCATCCTTTTGTGTGTTGCAAACATTATGACAAAATGAGTATACTCTCATCCTTCAGTGGTGAAATTTGTAAAAATTGTTTTTCTGAATAATTTGCAACGATTATCCCTTAAGATTTATTTAATCTGTAATGAAGAAACAAATAAAAACGTAGTAATGCGCCACGACCATTAAATACCCTACACAACCTTAGAGTTACTCATGTAGCAAATTTTGAAAATAAGGCGTTGTTCGGGAAGTGGCCGAAAAAGTAGTGCGATCCGAACTATTGTTAATAGCGTTCGTCCTTGGATTAAAACACATCTGTGCACCGATTTGCAACAAAATATCTCAAAAAATGCGACCTATAGGTTGAATAGAGGAAAACAAGAGAGACAGCCGTATAGACAAACTTAAAACGATTCAAAAAGTGGTTGTGAATGGATCAATGGTGGATCTAACTTAATTCTTTGTGGTTTTTGCATACATCCGCACAAACTTAATATACTCTTGTACCTTAAATGGTGTAATGTATAATGACTGAGCTGGAATCATATCTTCACTCAATTTTATACTCGAGATAGTTGCCTTGAAACATGGTTTTCTTTTAATTACCTCATTACTGCCAACTTCACTTGATAAGTTCCAAATTTTTGCTTAAAAACTCCAAATTACTTTTGTGCAACGAAAGCATGAGAATGAAAAAGAAGCAAAGCGGGTGTAATGTGTCCAAGAAGACTTATCAAAACAAAGTTCTCTATATGTTACGTTCATGTACATCTACTTTTAAACATCAAAAAACGTGTTCTTTTAAAAAATGCAAACCAAAACAAAACAGATCTTAAAGAGACCTAAACGTTTTCTGTTTCATATATCATTACATATATCTAGGCCCGAAAGCGATTTTATTTATTACGCCTGAGTGCAGGTAAGAGAATTCCTTTGTATTTATAACTAAAGTAGGTAATCGTGAAATTGTTTATATATATAATGAATTTCGCAATCAATTTTTGTCTTAGCTGTATACACCAGAAAGAGACTAAGTCCGATTAATTGTCCCCAATAACCTACAAGTACATATTGATAAAGGTCTCTTATTTTTATAAATTGCGAAAGCACTTTGTGAAGTATTTAGGCTGTGTAACTATTTGCGGATTTGGCTTTCATAAGGGCTGTAATCACAAATGCGTCAATTGAACTTGAAACTGAAACTGAAATCACCGTGTGGGTTACATATAATGTAGATAGATAGATAAAATAGATGTGGACGGATTTAATATATTTCTCCCGTAAAATATAAGGAAATTCTTTTAGTTTTTGTTTTCTACAAACATTATTGAATTTCTAATCTGATAGGATTTCACTGCTAACGCCTTTCATCGAAGGTTGATGGGTATATTCGTGTTGTCAAAACGTTTGCAACGCCTAGAAAGAACCTTCAGAGAACCCATAACGCATATATATGCGTATTTTATCAACAACAAATTCTGAATCGTTTCAAGCGCACACGTCTGTCCGCTTGTAAAATGTCTGCTGCAAACATTGTCCCAGCCGTATAAAGTAAGCTATCCACTTCAAATTCGGCAGAAATATTGGAAGTTTTTTCACATACGTTGGTTTAGAAAGTGGGTCAAATCGGTCGAAACACACATCTACCACCCACCACCGAATAAACTGAGAACGCTTTTGGTTATCCAAAAGGAAAAAATTTGGTTTTTTTCTCGTTACTGGGAAACTTCAGCAGATAAACCCATTAGAATTTCATGGTATATTTAAGGAGCGACGCTGTTGTATTTGTAAAAAAATGGAAAAAGTTGCCCACGCACGCCTATCCAATATTACAATTTATTCACTTTTCATTTCTTTTTTTGTCAAAATGTTTGTAATGCATAGAAGCAAGCTTCGAAACCACCATAAGCTATATACATTTTTGACCAGTTTCAAATTAGAAATGCCCCTACAAATGTCCGTCTGTCGTACCGTGCCAACCCCAACCCCAATTGTGCTGCTCCTGAGGTGCATATTTTCCTGTTCGCAAAACTGAAAATATCGCCTAAAAGTTTGTAAAAGTATTTGAAAATTACCTAACCTGCTCAAAGGACACGCCTACAATGCAACAAAAATTGAGAACACTTATCTTTTCGCCTTTTTTGCTGCTTTTTTGGTTTTTTGCATAAATAGATAGATAAACAACACAAAATTTCGCATGTAGTCTATAAAAACAAAAAAGACCAGCAACGCCCACCCAATATTATAGACCATAAATATGTAGTTTTCCCCTCTTTTTACTCATATTTAGGACAACGGCGATGCGCTTATAGCCGAAGATAATTTTCCTAGTTGTTATCAATTATCTGAATCATTCTTACGAGTAGCCGACTAGACAAAGAATTGTGACTAAAAACTAAATGGTCGCGGTCTCAACTGTCAAGTGTTTTCAATACAGGTGAGCACATGGTCTAAATATGTAGATAATAAATAAAAATAAATTATTTGAACAGTAAAGCGACTTTAAACACCGGCATTTTAAGCTAATGTGAGAGTTGTGCTTGCAAAACAACATTTTTTCTATTGTTTTATGTTTTATGCAAACTCTTTTTTTTATTAATATATATAAATAATCATATTATTATTCCATTGCATGCGCTACAGCCAAATCTAAAAATACACTCTTGTGAAACACCCACAATAGCTGTAATACTTCAGCTTTTTTCGTTTAATACATCGAGCCATTCAGGGGATATAACCTTACGCGTGTAACATGCAAAGCCATTATGAAAGAGAAAGAGGTAGCATGTGACCGCAGCCTAGTGGAGATGCAATGGGCAAGTGTTACGGGTTTGCGGGCTGGTCGTACGTTAATTGCCGCTGCATAGCATCATGAGATTTGAACCCGCAACCAGTGACTTCGTACTCAGGTTTCTTCTCTACTCGGTTACTCATGTCGATAAATTGTCTCAAGTATAGAAAAATATAAATGTTTGGAATATTTTGGCTTAGCTTTTATGTTCAGCGTAGTTGATCTATTATCTCGCTCTTAGAGAAAAAATTTTCCATACGTTTACTTTATTGAAAACGGGATTTGTTCCATTACTTGATATGTTTTTATTAAATTTGTCAATTGATGTTACATTATGACCAAATTTGAGTTTGTAGATAAAAACAAGTAAGAAAGTTATATTCGGCGGGGGCCGAATCTCGCATTCCCATTACTATGCTTTTCGCATTCTACTCTCCAATTTGATGCCCATATTGCTGGTATTATTGAGAAAAAATTAATCGCTTTGTTTACCATGTTCATTTTAAAATTAACCCATTTTTAGCGAAATAATACATGTTCGGTTGGGGAGTGTACGAAATAGTTTTAAACGTTTTGTCTTGTTTGCTTTATGGCAAATAAGCATTAAACCTCAAAAAAGTGAAAAAAATTACATGTAATTATTCGTAACTTTGTGTGGACAGGGCCGATTGGTTCCATCTTTGGACCTACAATGCAAAGTGTATCGCGAAGCGAAGAAATGTGGAAAATTGCAGCCTTCTAGCTTTAATAATTTCCGAGTAACGAGCAAAAATGCAAAAAATTTTTGTTAAAAAAAAATTGGTTGCGTTCAGTTTACGCACCATTGCGCGCTTTTTCTCCTACCGATTTGGCCCATTTTCAATATCAACCTGCGTGCAGAAACTTTCAATGTTTCTACTAAACTTGAAGTCGCCATCTTCATTTTTGCGACGGGAAGAGTGCCAACAACATATATCATACAGACACAAACACACACAGATACATATACACATAGACACAAACACAGGGGATTGATCGTTGTGATTTCGTAGCGCGCGCGCGCGTTCTTAAGTGCTCCGTTTATATCATAGGCGATTATTATTAAAAAATTACTCCAGGTGAAATTCTTTCAGTGAAAAGGAAACTAAACGATATTTAAAAGTGCGAGAGTGCTTCTGATCGTTTTTAATTAGATATAAAGACAATAAAACTGCAGTGTGAAAGGGCAGATTTCGTTTTTCTTTACTTTTGTTTTTCCTTTATTTTCTGTGGGTTTACCCTCTTTCGTGTTTAATTGGGGGTTGTTCAGTGGCACCCAAGTAAATAAACAAAAGAAAGGGAGCAAATTACAGAGGGACATTGCCATCTATTGCTGCTATAGAGCAACCCTGTACATTTGCGAGAATATTTTAAAATATCAAGCAATAGCACAGACTTACTCCTTGCTGTTAAAGGACTAGCTTAGAGTAGCATAGCTGAGGGCGACATTAAATTAATAAGCAGTATTGGTCAACCCTTCAGCGACCAAGGGCCGCAGAGGGACAAAGACTAACAATAAAGTAAGCACATAATTGTAAAAAATAACGCCAACGACTGCAACGTACATACAGAAACATACTCTGCACACGCAAGAAACAGACTTACATACAATTCCTTCACAAACACACCTATACAAGTAGATATATACAAATGCATTCAAATATACACATACGAACACACGCACACAAACATATATATATAATATATATCCATGCACACGCAAACATATGAGGAATTCTCGTACATTTGCATACATACATACACAAGTAGATAAATACAAAAAACCCGATATACAAAACATAACTACGTAAAAGTTTTACACAGTCAAACACTAACACGAAAATCATGCTGGCCAAAACCGGAAATAAAGGGACACTTCGAGTGGCACAAGATCGGTTCAAAACGAGCACTCGAATCCAACGCTTACCTGAGCAACTGGGCGGGAAAACAACGCAGGAGAGAAGTCAGTCCTCACCGCCGATTCTTCAGGATAAGCTACTGATGATAAAGAAAGGTGAAAACTCGTTCGTTGAGTTAGGAAAGAAAATTGGAGAACTCATCGAAATGATGGCCCCAACTCCTTCCGCTCCTGCCAGGCGTACCATCCATCAGGCGATGAGGTATTTGGGGGATATGCTGGCTTTCTTCCATAAAAAAGCCGCGAAAGAGCTAGACAATCAAATGCCAAAAAAAGCGGTCAGAGGTAGCACTGCCCAGACCGAAAAGAGAAGCAGAGTAAACGCTGCGAAAAGGCTCACAGAAGGGGGATCAGCGGATACTACTCCTGCGAAAAAAAGTAACCGAACGGGCGATGGGACAAATCTCAATAATGAGGCGCTAAAGCAACCAAAAAACGCTAATGAAGAGTGGACCGTGGTCCAAACAAAAATAAAAAAGGCCAAGCCAATCAAATTGGTGCGATTGTAATCAAGCAAAC
>KK499872.1:277585-305166 GCA_000688715.1 Glossina pallidipes | reverse complement strand
CAAAACCATCCGAGGAGTCAGAGCCATTAAAAGAGACAAACGAAGGATGTGCAGAAATTTTTCTTTTTGAATTAACAAAGAAGAGTTAAAAATGATGCTGAACTGCAAAAAATCGGCGAAAATATGACCAGAATACGGAAAACATTAAAAGGGTAAATGCTGCTGGAATTTAAGCAAAGTGCGAAAGAAGAAATCTCTGCTTACCAGCAATTGGTGGAAAAAGCGCTCGGCCAGGAGGCTAATGCCAAACTAATGACAAAGCAAACAAAGATTGAGTTTAAAGACCTAGATGAAGTGACCTCGGCGGATAACTTAATAGCGGCCATAAATACGAGTTTCAGCAGCTTGAATATCTAGAAAGAAGCAGTCATGGCAATCAGGAAGGCGTATGCCGGCATACAAACAGCAACTCGAACCGTCCAAACAAAAAGTGCTACAGAGTTACTTGATGCCGGAAAATCAAAGTTGGTTGGGTAGTAAGCAGGATCAGAGAAAAATCCGCAGTACTGAAATGCTATAGATGCTTACAGGAAGGTTACATTGCTAGGAACTGCAAAGGAAAGGAAGATAGAAGCAAGTGCTGTCTAAACTGCAGTGAAGAAGGTCATTGAGCAAGAGACTGCACAAAGAGCCCGTGTTGTGGGATTTGCAAGGAACAAGGCAAGTCTTATGATCATCAACTGGCCGGCAGGAGTTGCCCGGTAAATGCACGCGGCGCGAGCAATAAGGGACATCTATGAAGTGTATGCAAATTAACTTACACCACTGTCGGGCTGCACAAGAGGTGGTAAAACAGAACGTTAGGCTCCGGAAACAGGTGGGCAAAGGACAGGACTGGCACTGGGGGCTTTTGGCAATGCAGCTCGCATACGCCAACCATGAGATTTATCTGAGCAGGGGAGGGCTACGTTTGTGTTAAATATAAAGATGTTTACCTTTACAGCTGCTGTTTCCCGCCAAGTACAAACCACGCGGACTTCGAGAAGCGAATAGATGAGCTATGTACCGACGCAAGGGGGAAAACACCGGTAATTTTCGTCGGCGTTTTTAATGCCTGGGCGACTGATTGGGCTAGCAAGCGGACGAACGCTAAGGGCAGAATAGTGCTCGAATTTCCAGCCTCACTGGATATGACAATTCTAAACGAAGTTGATGAAAACACGTTCAACAGAGATGGTTGTGGCTCTGCGATCAATACTACCATGGCCAGCAGTGCATTGGTCTTGCGTATAGAATCGGATATTAGCAACATCTATACCCATGTAGTAATAATCTGGGAACTACAGCAGAGCCAGCGGGCGAACAGGGTAAAACTCCCTCTCAGGGGTCCCAAACGGAAACCAGAATCTCTAGACAAAGAACTCTTCGAGCTTATGTTGGAAGAAGCAGAACCCAGCTCAGGCTTCCGTTGCGAAGGTTATAGCACGGATTATAAAAGCCTGTGAGGGTTCAATGACAAGACGTTGCTTCTATAAGAGCAAGAAGCCAGTATACTGGTGGACAGACGAGATAGCCGAACTAAGGGCTCAATACAATAGAGCAAGGCGTGTCTACCAAAGATCGAGGGGGACTAATGCTTATCTCAGCCACCAAGAAGAGTTCAAACTCAGGCGAAAGCTTTCTAAAAAAGCGATTATGGTCAGTAAGAAAAACTGATTCCAGAACCGGATTAATGAGATAAATGAGAACCCATGGGGTATGACGTATAAGTTGGTAATGAAGAAGCTAAAATACTCAGACCAACCAAGCTGTGGCACCCTGTAACCACAGAAAACTATGTTTGTATATGTGCCACTGATTGAGGGGAGAGATAATATTAATCTCACTGGGCCTGAGGAGATTGTTGCCATTGTAAAGAAAATAAAAGGCAAGAAAGCGCCAGGTCTTGTTGGCATCCCAATCTGCGCTATTACGCAAGCCATGTTGGCAAGGCTATGTTTGTGAGCACTTTCAACGCTTGCTTGAAAGAACAAATTTTTCCAGATAAGTGGAAACAACAAACGCTTGTGCTGCCGTCGCATGTTGCGCATGCATACCGCCCTATTTGTCTATTGGATACGATAGGAAAGGTGTATGAAAAAATCATTCGAAATCGTTTAAAAGAATCACTGGAGAGCAACTGGAAGGCAACAAAAAGTATTGCTTAGTAATAGCATTAGCAAACTGGTATTACGTCATAGCTGCCCTAAAGGAAAGAAGAGTCCCACCGTATCCTATAAATATAGTGGGTAGTTATTTTAGTGATAGGAAACTTCGATACGTTACAGACAAAGGGTGCAGAGAAAGGCTGATCACTGGAGGCGTACCTCAGGGATCAGTACTAGGACCTACATTGTGGAACGTAATGTACAACGTTATCCTGTGACTACCTCTCCCTGAGGGAGCATCCATCGTGGGTTTTGCTGACGACATAGCGATAACCATCGTGGCAAAAATTTTGGAGGGAATTACCATTACAGCGAATAAAACCACCGACATGATTAAGAAATGGCTGCGGTCAGTGGATTTAGATCTGGCGGAAGAGAAAACAGAAGCGCTATTAATCTCTTCTAGAAAGAAGTTGGAGAAAGTGACTATCTAAATGGGAGGCACGATGATACAGTCACAAGAAGCCATAAAATACTTAGGAGTGATGATCGACTGCAGACTTTCGTTTAAACGGCATCTGCAATATACGGGCGAAAAGGCAGCGAAGATAGCAAAGTCGTTGGCGCGCTTACTGCCAAACTTGCGTGGCCCTAGGCAAGACCGCAGAAAGCTGACCGCAGAAGCGGTAACTGCGACAATAATGTACGTCTCTTGTGTTTGGAAAAAGGCCCTCGCTATACCGTTATACACGAGAGACATCCATGCAACAACATATAGGCTATGCGCTCTAGGGTGTGCGCCGCATATCGGACGGTGTCGGAAGATGCGACTTTAGTTATTGCTTGCATGATACCAATCGACTTGCGAGCTAAAGAAGGTATGTGTAGGGCTGATTTTCATAGATTGTCGGCTGAAGCGGATAAGCTGCGTGCAAAACAGCGACTAGTGGAGGAATAGCATGAGCGCTGGAGCAGAGCGAGTAAGGGTAAATGGACGCACTGGCTCATATCCGATTTACGGCCTTGGGTGAATAGGCAACATGGTGAGGTTGACTTTTATTTGACACAACTAATTAGCGGCCAGGGTTGCTTTAGGTAATATTTGAATAGGTTCAAAATAGAGCAGGACCCATTGTATAGTTTTTGTGAGTGCATCGACGACGCTGAATATGTTTTCTTTGTCTATCCGAAATACCACAACGAACGACAGAGACTACAGGTGGAAATTGGGGGGTTACCTCCCCCCGACAATCTTGTGACAAATATGTTGCACGACTTGAAAATATGAAAGGCGGTAGGAGTGTTTGCTGCAAACATAATGGGAAAACAAAGAAACGAAGAGCGTCAACGTAAACTTTTACCTAAGAAGAAAAGTTACAATAACATAGGAGTGATCTTTGCATTTTAACTTTCAAGCTGTGCGTATTTATTAGTTAACCAGGAATACCCATGTTTTCAAACTTTGCATGGCCGTGACAAATGATTGCCGCATGGTACCATATACGATATCGTCCGTTAGACATATACTAAGAATATTCATGATTTGCAATTTCAACAGCAGATGGTGAGCTTGTTGTGATTATATGTATATGTGTATCTACAATTTCTAAGATTGTAAGCGTGCATTTCCGAGTGTTCCAAACGCTATGATAGAGCTGGCATAATATTATTCTTCGATGCTACAGAAGAAAAGAAAATAACGTGCGCAAGGTTTTTCTCACAAAAGAATGATTTATTTTCTCCTTTCTATCCAGCACCCAAAAGAATAAGTATATTCATTTTGTTAAAAGGTTTGCAACGATCAGACGCTACAAAGCCTCCACAAAGTGTATGGATTGTCGCTAAGCATGACGTTCTGAATCGATTTAATCATGTTCATCTGCGCGCCTTCGCAATGTCTTTTGTAAACGTTGCCTTGTTGAAGTCAAAGCCACGTCTGCAGTGAGATTACCTGAGATCACCTCTGTTTTTTGTTTTCTATGCTCATTACTTGTAAACGCACGTAAGGTAAAAATAAAAATTTTCACGAACATTCTACAAAATTGGTAAAAATCAGCTACGTCCACGCAATATTATAAAATATTAAAATTTGGTTTCTTCGTTTTGTCTTTAGCGTTTTTAAGAATAAAGGTGGTTGGCATATAATATTTACTCACAGCCGAAATTGGTTTTCTTGCTTGTTACACCTACCATTGAAGGATGAGTGTATACCCCAAAGGAAGCCCAGAGACCCTGTAAAGTATTCTTGACACCTAAATCGATTGATCCATATGTGTCCATCTGTGTGTCCGTGCTTTGTTGGCATTCCTCTGGTTCCAAAAATTAAGATATAGGGTTCAAATTTAGCAGAAACAATGGAAGGCTTGCACGTAGATCGATATTGAAAATGGCAAAAATTGATCAACGAACACACCCAGAGAAAAGCGTCAAGTGAAAGAACCACTGTTTCTCTAAGTAGAAAATTGTGGGTTTTTGCTCGTTGCTCATAAACTATGAACGATAGAAAGCTGCATTTTTCCGAATTTCCTTACTTACTATTCATGTTCAAAATATAACAAGTCGGCAAGGCCCACAGTTAGAGGTTATAAGTTACAAATAATCAAATTTTCTTCTTTGAACTTTTTCTGACGTTTTCCTCTTTCTTAAGTTATCACTTAAAACTTGTAAAACTCTTTAATACTGACTTACTGATAATGACTCGTAGAAAAGTACGAATGGACGACCTTAGTCCATGATAATATTAGTGTTGATAAGACAATATCAATAGTGGCCCTAGCCGAATACGAATTTCTTGCTTGTGCATTTTTTTTATAAGAACGTAAGCAAAAAAAATAAATAAACTAAATATTTTAAATATGGGAAATAAAACTTTTTGAAGCTCTTTTTGCGAATAAAATCATTTTAATCATAATGTCATAGTAAAACCCTATTAAGAAATTTATGAAAAATTTGAGACACCAATAGCTTCTATAAAGCTGTTATTGCTGCACTTGTCACTTGTTCAAGGCCTAATATGCTTATGCTTAAAATTCATTTGGAAAGTGCTCTCACCTATTAAAGGTGAAGGTTAATGTAAGCAACTTTAGTTACATTATAGCCAGAAAAGTTACAGTAAAGGCACTTAAGTCATATTTATGGATTGACACTCTTAAGCAAGAGGCTTATAAATGTTTTATGGTAATACATATAAAACAAGAAAGAAGAAATCTGTGGGCAAAAAAATACCATCAATATACGTTAGTAAATTATATCTTACCATAAAAAGCTTTTAGTTGATACCTAAGCATTCTACACTAGCATAACGAAAATGAAACATGAAATATATAAAATACGAAAAAAGAAAAAAAATGTGGAAGAGATAGATACCATAGAAAATAATAGTTAAATTTGTTGCGGTTTATGAGTTTTTATTATAATTTCCTTTGAAAGCAACACTATAGGTGGTCTGCCTTAAGCCCTCCCAAGAACTCACACCCTCACTCCGTAAACAATCAGCAAGAGACGTTAAAAGTTAAAGAGAAACAATTTTCGTTTTCTTTTATATTCATTACCTTAAGATAAGAGTAAATTAAATTTTTCATATCGTTTGCCAAGCGTGGCAATATGGAAAAAACTATAAAAGTTTAAATAGAGTCATTCAATATCTACAGACGCTAATCATGGAAAGCTCAAAATTGCCTTTTCGACATTTATTAGTTGCACTTGCTGTCGTTGCTTGGCAGGCAAAAAGAGAACAGTTTTCTGTGGCGTATTGTGACTGGCGATGAAGTGTGGATCTATTACGGCAATTCCAACCTTGATCTACGGGAGCCGTCACCATCGACACCGAAGCGGAATATTCACGGCTATAAAGGTTCGCTGTGCATTCGTGAGATCAGCAAGGTGTAGTCTGTTGCGGGCAGCTAAAAACAAATGATACTATTATTGCATGTATTTACCGACGCCATTTGAACAAATTGAATAATGCGTTAGTGCAAAAAAGAGAAGCAATAGCGGCTAACAAACGCAGAGTCATTCTTTTCCATGATAACGCTCGGACACAGGTTGCATGTGTTTTCAAGAATACAGTGTTGCAGGTCGGATGGGAAGTTTGCCATCGTATTAAGCGTACTCACCGGATATAACGCTTTCTGATTCGATCTGTTCTGAAAAAGTGCGAAAATGGGTCGATGATTGGATCGCTGCCAAACCGATGTGTTTCTTTCGTCACAATATCGTCACGTTGTCAGAAAGATGTGAAAAAGTTTTAGAAAATGATGGAAAATATTTTGATTAACACATTTTGTGCCAATTTTTTCCAATAAATGCCTTTTTCAAATGAAAAAATTATCAAAATACATGCGGGCAACTAATAATAATATTCTGCGTATATCAAAATGACCACAATTGACGCCGTAAAGATGAGGCGCGTTGTTTGTTAGTAAGGATTTGAAATAAATATTGATGTAGAAAACCTTCATGTGGCAATAGTTGTAATTAACACAGCAAGGAGGTCAATATTATGAAAGGCTCGGCGATGATTATATTTAGCTGAAAATTAATGTAAATAAAAATTGATAGAATCTGCCAATCTGGCAAAGACAGGCCCAATAGAAATTTAGATGAAAATCGAAATTTATACATACACTTTTTTAGTAATTTATGTGAAAGGATAATGCGTCAATACAAACCGCTTTGACGTAGAGAATTTTAACTTTGTTTGAACTTTCATTAACGTGGTCGCAACTAACATAGCAAAGCTATTAATAGACGTCACCCGATGTTCATATTTACATGAGGAGTGTTTAAAATTCGGTTTCTAATATGCAAAATGTTGTTGTCGTTGTTGCGTTTTTTCTTCAAAAATTGAAAATTTGTTTTTAATTTTATTTTTGTTTTAGCTTACATTTTCAGTATGCAAACCATTTTATATCCTACAGAATTTTCAAATATGGTATGCAAAGCTAAAGCATATCAAGTCATGGACATTCATTAAATGTGCATAAACGTTGCTTTTGCTTTTGCTAAACTAAATGTTTACAGTTTAATAGAAAGCTTTTTTTTTGCCAAAATAAATAAAAGCAACATTAACATTAAAATAAATTTATGGTTTAATTATTCCTTCAATTTCAATAAAATTCACATGCGGGTGTTCAAACAAACTCCATACGAAGGTCGTTGTTATTCTATAGGTACGAAGTTTCAAAAATACGCATACATAGCAGCGCACTTAGAAACTATCTGTTAGTCTGCTGGCTGTTGATATTGGTACTGTTGTACAAACATTAAAAACACATAAGTTGAAACTAACAAATTTAATAACTGAAGTTGTAATTGCATGTGTGTATAACCAGACGCATTGACTGCGCTGGAAGCCAGAATCATCTGTATATCGCATCAAGTGTACGCTTGAGATTAATTCATTTTGTATATGTACGCTTAAGCTCACCAACACATTTTATATGCATTTAGTCGCACTTAGAATAAAAGAAAAAGGAAGAGGATGAGAGAGAGAGAGAGTGAGTGAGGGATTTGGGGAGAAAAAAGGGCGCAAGATGGAATTACCCTGCATAAGCACTTATCGCAGAAAAATTCTTGGTTTGTCATATTCAAGCAAATGCACACAAGCAGGTGTTTGCAAACTTACAGTAAGGTTGCTTTTGTCCCTGGGTTAACACGGAATATTAATCGATAATAAACTTTAAGCTACAAAAGTATTCATTTACAGCCTTCGATAAATGGGCGGCGAAAATTATTAATTATACCAACCACACCGCAGTAAAAAATTTTTTTCTTTGCTTATAAGAGAAATCAGGCAAAAGCCTTCTTTATAAGAATAGAGGTTTATTATATAACACATCACTAAACAGCCAGTTGTAACTATACACGGTCTTTTTTGTACGGTTTTTTTGCGAAAGCCACCTGTAAAAATTTGACGGGCATTATTTCCATTGCTATGCCCATGTACTGTACATATTTACGTAAATAGCAATTTATAAAACTACTATTCAAATTTTCATAAATGTGTGTTATCCAAACATTATGCAAGTGTGCGTGCGTGTAGAACATGGCTACATGACTGTGCGTGTCATCGTGTATATGTATTTATATTTGCCAAAAAATACTTTTTGTAAAAATAATACTTACTATAACATGTCGATCGATAACTTCCAGGACTGAAATATGTCGATTTCTGAAAGAGCTAACCCTCAAACTGCGTCTGTCAAAACTTCATGTCATTTCGATCATCTTTTATTTTTAAAAGGAAGGAAAAATTTTAGTTTCTTGTGTTCATTGAAAAAAGAGTTTTGATCGCGGGCAAGAGCGCCTTTCTAATCCAGACTTCAAGAATGTGTTGTAAACCTTTTTCAGTTAAAATTAAGAATTTTTACGTGACTTGTTGATTATAAACAGTGATTCATACCGATATGGAGCATGGCGAATTCCATATTTGAACATGAAAATGTCAATTTTTCACAAGGGTTTTCGCCTTTACTCACAGTGCGTCAAAAATACATACAAGTCACAAGTCGATGGTTGAAAAGGAAGTTGCATGCTACCCCACCCATCGTTCTCTTCAAATCTACTTCGCAGCGAGTATTACCAATTCGCAAATGTCAAAAGGATGGTCAAAAGAAAGAGGATTAGAGGATGGTCAAAAGAAGAGAATAGCATTAGCATATTGAAGGTCTTCGCGAATAGTTCTCTTAAAATAAGAAAATTGTATTCGGCCGTAGCCAACTCTCCCATCATCGAAAGTTGGAAAGAAAGGAGTGTACGCTTGCCTCAAAAAAGACCGGAGAAAGTAAAACCGAATCCTATAATAAGAATGGTAGGTGGTATTTCAAAAGAAATACTCTTAAGATCGCTAATGCAACACAGATCAAAATTTTTAGCGTTGTATTTGTGGTAATTTATAAGCAACGAGCGAAATACTCAACTTTTGCTTTTTATGTTGTACTGCAGGCGTGTCCTTTTGGCCGATTGTACTTACTTTCAATACCAACCTTCGCGCAAAAACTTCTAAACTATTTGCAAAACTTGAGCCCATACCTTCATTTTCGGAGACAGCATAACGGTTAGCGTAGACCTTACATAGCCAAATAGGCGTGTATGCATACATCGATTCAGATTTCGGTACTGATCAAGAATAGATATACTGCGTCGAATGTTCAAAACTTGCTGCTGAGCGTTGCAAATGTTTTATACGAAAACAGAATATACGCCCAACGTTCTCTGGTGGGTATAGAAAAGAAAATGTTATGGAACCGTTCGACAGAATGTATTATTTTTGAGGCAGACGGTGTTCATGACTAAAGGCGGATTTTCCAACAAAATAAGAAAAAAGTTTTTTCTTACTAAATCCCGGAAATTTTTGAAGAATGCATTACATGCAGATACACATATTTATATATATAAATACGTTCATTTATGCATATATACTTATATACATATCTGTGTATACGTAATGTACGTCTGTAAATAAATATAAATGCATACACACGTAAACGTATAATACGGTCACGCATCACGTATGTGCATTTGCAAAGATGAATATAACTGAAAACTATAAATGTTTGTGTATGTGTAATGGTACCGATTACCCAAATACATGCATGTCCACCCATATGCTATATGTATGTAGAAAAGTTTCTCTTAGTCTACTATATGTGCAAATATACGTTAAAATATGAAAAACGTGTTGCAAATGCAATACTGCTGTTGTTGTTGTTGTTGTTGTTGTTGTTATCGTTATCGTTGTCCTTGTTTTTTTTTTTTTTTCATTTTTATCGTTGTAGTTACGTTGGCACATTACAATATTGTCTGCCATATTCTCGGGGCGTGTATGTTTGCAATGGCAGTGAAAGTTCAGCCCTAACAGTAAATATAAAATGCATGAGCATACATGCGATTGTTGCTTTACATGCACGGCTGTTTTGTTTTTTTTTTTTGTTCTTTTCGACCACACTCATGTGTGTATGTATGTATGTATTTTCGGTTTAGCGTCAACAAAAACAAACAAGATGCCACGATAAAATTTTAATTAGTACATAAACTGTTACTTTTCTATGTATAAAAGCGCGTGTGTATGTGGGTATTTGTGTGCATATTTGTGTTTATGTGTGGATTTAGTTCATATTACATCAAAAAACTAACTAATGTCCTTACACACGCTCGTAAACGTTAAAGTTATAGGGAAGAAGAGCAAGAAATATTTTTGCACATATTTGTGGCATTGAACTGTAGATGAAAAGATTTTTGACACATTTGTTAATTATTTATTGTAAGTCTAATGAGTGCTTCACGTAAGATAAGATAGTAATTTAATTCAATTATTGTCTTTCAACTGCATTAAGCACTTATCGCTACTATGCAGTGCATGCCACATCAAATAAGAAATGCTATTATTGTTAAAATTAAACTAAACGAGTTACGATGCGTACTACACTTTAAAAATACTCCCATTCATTCTTATGGTAAATTGCTGCATGGATTTTTTTTTTATACCCAGGGTATACTCATTTTGCTCTTTCCCGCGATGAATGTAACATCAAAAAGGAAGCATCAGAGACCCTATGAAGTATACATATTCTTGATCAGCGTGAAATTCTGAGTTGATGCAGCCATGTCCCTTCGTCCGTGTGTCTGTGTAGTGTGTGTTGTTGGCACTCTCCTCGTCGCAAAGATGAAGATGCCGGCTTCAAATTTGGTAGAAACGTGGGAAGTTTCTGCACACAGGTTTGTATTGACAATGGGCCAAATCAGTCAGAGCTAAAGCGCGCAATGGGGCGTTAGTTGAACGTAATTCCGTTTTTTTGAAAAAACTTTTTTTTTGATTTTTGCTCGTTACTCGGAAATTACAAAAGTTAGAAGGCTGCACTTTTCCACATTTACTTTACAAAGCACTCTACCCCTTGCGTGCAAGAATGGAAACCATCCCCCTTGCCCACACAAAGTTACAAGTGACTAAACATTGTTTTCTTCACCTTTTTTAAGGTTTTATGCTAACTTTTCATAAGGCAAAGAATAGCGAATGTTTAAAACTGTTTTGTACACTCCTTAAATGAAGATATCTGCCTAAAAATGGGTTAATTTTAAAATGAATGTGGTGTACGCCGCGATTACTTTTTTCTTAATAATATCATCGATATGGATATCAAATAAAAGAACCTGGAGGGTAGAATGCGAAAAACATAGTGGCGGGTATGCGAGATTCGGACCTCGCCAAATATAATTTTCTTACTTGTTTTTAGTTCCAAAATTTATTTTTTTGAAGAGTTCGATTGTTTTCTCTTCCGGTGAATTCAAAAAGATTAGAAATAATAAACAAAAATATGAAAATATTTCGACAAATAAGTATGAAAATCATCGTTATTTTTTTCTTAAAAGATGCACAAACAAAAGCAAACAAAGCGCAAAATTTCACTGGCGTGAAATGAGCCCACTGTTTGTAGCCCACATTTCTGTCTTTGCTAAAAAAGGGTTATCTTTACACTTGGTTCGCGCCTCTGCTAAAACAATTGAACGATATTGGAAAAATAACAAAATGATGAGAAGAAATAAACAAAAATAGAAAATACAAACATAAATGCAGCAGGAAGTCATACAGAAATGTTATAAAGGATTTAAAAGAAAATTTGTTGTTACTATTTATCACATAGTGCTTGTATATTATATACAATAAGTTACAATGCGCAAAGTGTTTATAAAAAATTTGAACGCATTTCTTCAAGTGCAGATTTTTGGTTTGCTCTAAAAAGACGCTGAAACCTATCAGAAAAACCTAATTTAGTTATTGTGTCCAGAGTCCATCACCGCCAAACTCGCTTCAAACATGCCGTCTCGATATACGTAAGACAATAAACAATGTTGGTAATGGAATGTTCGATGTTACACACATAATATTTTTGTTTTTGTTAAACGGGTGTTGCTAAGATTACACTCTACGACACATGTAGTAGAATGTTTTGAAAAAAACTGCACGCGGGAGTGGTAGCGCATTTGCGTAAGAAGTTATATGCATGTTCTTGAGTTATTGTGATTTTTCTAAATATTAATCAATCAATTTTTTATTTAATTTATCGTTCTTGAAGTGTTGCACCATGCATGTTAGCATTTATTTTAAATAGCAGCGAAATATTTCAGTCTTACGACGTGCTGTTTTTTCCCTGTCAAGAAATTAACGTTCGTACTTAATATAGTTTCTGCATAATAAACACACAAATTAATTGTCGCCATCACTTCACAAATGATGAGATTTTACGCACTTGTAGGAGGTTTCGGTCGGTCGGGTTTTTTTCTGATCTTTACAAGAGAGTGGCGTATAATAACGGAATTCCGTTAATCAGCAGTTCTTTTCATAAGTCTCTGCTTACATAATAACGCAATTTAAAGAGAGGATTATGAAAAGAGCACAAAGTCCACTTGTATAGCGTAAGAGTGGGTTTTGCTTATTTGGCTTACTTGGTGTTATGAGGGCAACAAAACAGAGAGATGACAGAGATCAAGACAGGCAGTCTGCTTTGGAGGATCAAAAAAAGGACTTGTTGCGGTTAATCAAAAGTTTTTTTTTTTGTATAATTAAATATGATGTATCCCACAAAGGAACTAAAGCTTGTAAAGGGTGTCAAATAAAATAAGAAAAATATTGAAAAATAAATAAAAGTATATTTATTAAAAGCAGCAAAAGTATTGGAAAATAAATAAAACTATATTAAAAGCATCGGAATTCGGAAATAAATTAAAGTTCATTAAAAGCAGCAAAATATCTTTTGTTAAGTTTAATACTATGTTTACATTAAAATTTATCGTTTTAAACATTAACGAAATCGAAAAAACCATCTAAAGAAATATTGAGAAATGAAGTTGGAGTTAAGCAAAATGAAATAGCTCTACAAATAGCGAATTGTGATTTAATGGGCAAACTGTACTCTAAATCTAAAGTATACGGAAAGTAAAGTAACACTAACAAGCAAAACCAAAAAAAAAAAAAAAATATGTAGCCGTACAAAGAACAGCAACTGCATATATACATTAGTTCGCAGGACATATGCCTAATGTGGAAAAAAATTAAAACACATACAAATTCCATATAAAAGGAGCAAGAGGAGGAGACATTGAACGTCTTCTATTATTTTCTTATATAAAAAGATAATTTAATTTGCTTTTATTTCTTTTTTTTATAATATGTGCAATTTTTATGATTAAAAACTAATCTATGTACACTTTCTAGTAAGTTTTGAATCTTTTTTCCTTTTTTCTTTGTAAAATAATAAATGACAATAGTGTAATGAAAATTATAAAAACAATGCGAAAAGTGAAAGAAAATAATGTTCTCGAAGTAGAGAAGGAGAAGACATCGTGAAAATGGGGTAAGTAAGTGAGTGTGTGTCCCGCACGGTAAGTTAACGGATCAGGAAACACATGAACACAGACTAATGGGCAGATGAACAATACAAACAGACCGTAGGACTGTTATTTAACGTCATGCGCATGTTCGTGAGCTTGTTGATTAGCAGCCACTTGACTGCCTGTTTTTTCATTTTCATTATTTATGTCCGTAAAAATTCACATTTTTTGATATGATGTCGTATATTCTAAGCCTGTGCCTCATCATTTATTTTGTTTAAAGACAATATGTGACCTAAAGTAATTACAATATAATTACAGTGAGTAAATCAAATAATTAATTAAAACAATTTTCTTAAATTGAAGATTCGGGAAAATAGTAGAGGAAGCACATAACGGTTTTTAAACCTGAGTTTTGAGATTAGAATTAAAAGATTTCATTGGCACCATTTTGCATGAGAGGGCATGCAAATGGAGAGGTCATGTTTGTGAAGTGTTTGGCGGTGATAAACCATGCCCAGGGTGACATCCAGTAATGGCATTAGGTTTTAAAATTGTTAAAAATCTGCACTTATTTTATAAATCGTAACTTAGCAAAGACATTTTTACCGAAGACGCAAGGCTTAGAAACGTGGATTTTCGTGGTTAGCTATCTTCACTTCATAGAGAGTTTGTGTCCTTTTCTCCAATATGGTCATTTTCAATTCCAGTTTGCTTGTAAGCTTTTCCAAACGTTCTTGCTCAATTTGAAGCCGATATCTGGTTTTGCGACTACAAAAATTATCTCCGCAGACAACGCATGACGGAGGGGAAAGCTTAGAATGATTCAAAAGTTGAGAGTAATCCCTAATATGATTTTGTTGGTAGGTAGAAAAGTTAAATTTTCAAGCGAACTGTGAGGTAAATGAAAAAACCTATTTCGTCATTATGTCATCTAAGATATAGGGACACGAGGAAAGAAAATGTTCTTCGTCAATTTTTATATACCGAAAGGTTACCAACCCTTTTCATTTTTATTTATCTCAGATCTTTTGCATATCCGTTCCTAATTATTTAATATTATTTTTGCCTCTATGTAATGGTTTATCGTTGGTATTTATACTCTACGCAGCTTGTGCTACATATTCAGTTTATGCGAACGCGTGTAATATGCAGAAGAGCTTAAAAGGGGGTGGTTGTATGCGGAGGGGATCGAAAATTCTTCCACCGAACTTCAATTTTTCACATAAATTTTGAATGTCGAAATGCTATAAATTAGCGATTTTTTTTCGAAAATTTTTAAATTGTAATTTTTGTCAAACAAAATTAGCATAGACGGTCGTCGCAAGAGTGGTCTCATCCAGTCCGTTTTGAGTAGGATTCGCTCTTGGGCTAGAACACGTGCGCATACAGACAAACTTCGCCAAAACAACCCGAAAATTGCGGCTTATGGGTTGAACACAAAATTATATGGGCAGACAGCAGATGGACGTACATGCATAAATCGATTCAGAAAATGATTCCGAATCGATAAGATAATGATTCTGAATCCATCGATATGATAACAGACGAGTCTATTTTAAACTCTTTCTTATGGTTATACCCGCATCAAGTTAATATACACTGCACGATATAATTATGGTAAACCGGTTAAATTAAAATCACAATTTGAATCAAACCGTGGTAAATTGAACGAAATCGGGTAGATAGCAAGCCGAACTCAGTTTTTTGCAACGTTTCTACAGCATGCTGCTTTCCTAACGTTTGGTCAGACCACACATTATTAAAAAATTAAAATTAATGTTTTTGTTATCGTAACGTTTTTTTACGAATTAGCATAATTTTTTTTTTGAAATTTTCGTCAAATAAATATCAATTGCGAAATTTTGCGTCACATGGCTTTAGCGATAAAGTACGCACACGCATTTTCGCGAGCACATAAATATTTCTAAACTAGAAAATTACAATTTAAGTTTTCTAGTCTGGCACACATTTTATAAATCTTCAATTTAGTTATTGTTGTTGTTGTTGCTGTTGTTGTTATTCAATGTATTTTCCAATTCAGTTTGCAAGCAGAAACAACGAAAGTGCACTTGACTTCCGTTTGTACTGTGAAGGAAATTTGAAAGGCGAAACGAAGAAAGTTTAACCATGGAGGAGAACGCGACAGGAGCAGCAGTAGCAGCAGTAGCAGCTGGTACGACTGTATGAATAAAAAAACAAATAAGAAAGAGACTTGTCGTAGATTTTCAGTGTTAACAAACCTCATGAACAGTTTTGGCTGTGGTTGAGGCGACGACACATGCAACGGCTATAACTTTTCCTAGAAAAACAGCTAGGAAAGCGAAAACTTTTTCCACATTCCCCGTTTGTTATAACAAATTTCACTTTTTTTTAGCTACTTCTTAGTTTTTTGTAAAACATCGAACAAGAAAGTCTCAAAAACCGCGTTTAAATGACGGCTGTTGCCGAAAGTTGTGCATTTCGGTTTTACTATGTACGCGCAACTGAGCATGGAAAGGGAAAATTTGTTAAGAGAAACTAAGTTCAACAGCAACAATGGAGATCACATCTTCCAGATTTTCTACGCACACGGGCAATGTCATTGATGTTCCTGTTATTGCCATTTTTTTATTGACTTTTTATTGAAAAGTTTGCCACTGATTTGAAATGATTTACTTAATTGGATTTTATACATGTTTAACGGTATTTGAATTAGTGGTAGTTGCAGTTGGTAGTATACGTAAAAGCAATTCTCCAAATAACTTGTGTTGGGATCTTATAGCTATCTTATATGGAGAGATATATTAGATTTATTATGTGGTTACAAAACAAATCAATATGTGCCCAGCAATTACGCAAAGTATATTTTGGGCATATTGTAGCCAGAAAGTATTATAAAAAGGATTTCGTTAATTAATTTGGTCTCAACTCTTAACTCAACCATTAAATATGACTTTAGTAAAAATTAGAGTTTTTTTATCAAAATTTCCTGAAATTGCATTTTACAAGTTGAACAAGGTATACATTCGCGGACATTAGAGACACAGATTGGCAGAGAACTTTGCGTCGATTTAGCAACAAATCTGTGTCGACTGGTGCAATAAAAGGTCACGTTGGGTGTTGAATACCTGCGCAGAAACTTAATTTACCGATGGGGTACAATAACTTGATTGTAGCTCGCTTCAAGCTGTACTTTTTTGTTTCCTTGTTTTCTTTTCCCCTTCTTCTGTTTAATGTAATTCAATAGTTAAAATAACATAGAAGATTTTTAACTCTGTATATCCGCCTTAGTGGTCCAGTAGACAATGAGTCTCGACTAACAACTCAACAGTCGTGGGTTCAAATCTCAAGTGCGATAGAGTTTTCACAAACCGCCTTAGATGCTAGTGCTCTACGACTTTAGTCTTACAATTGATTTCTCATCTAAATTATTAATAATAGTAATTAATAACTCTGTCTGGAGAAACAATATTTTTTAATTTTCACTGTTGTTGTTTTCACATTTTTTTGCTGTTTTTTTCTCTGATTAAACACTTTGTTCGAAATTAGTTCTTATAGAGTCACTTGCATACCATGTCACTCAACAATTAGTGAATAGAGTGCGGTGCGTATGATATGACGTGTGCATAAAAACACTTTAATGCTGTCATCACATTTGACAAAGTAAACAAAAGTACTGTGCCTACATCACAACCAGTTGTTGGCCTAGCATTCATTACATAACTTGGTGTTCACATTAAAAACCTACTGACATTTTTGCCTACCTAGCATGTAATGTGTAGTTCATCACCGAGTTATAGCTTTAAGTTCATGCATGTTCATCGTGAGCATAACTTTTTTGGCAAACCTTTGGTTTTTTTGTGAAATTCTAACACGTCTGGCCAGACGGAAGTTAAGTTGATTACTATATGAGATTTCGGTTAGTGAACATTTTGTGCGTGGATGTATATGTGCGCTTCTCCGCAAGTCCTGCGGTTAACTTACCTAATGAAAAGATTGCTTGCATAGGTGATTTTAGTTGTGCATGCAACTGACTGCTCTATAAGTAGACGTGAAATTAATGTTTGACTACAGCGTGTTGCTATGCAGTTGATGGAACACGATAGCTTAGACATTATTACTAGTGAAGTGGACACTCCCAAATATCATTATCATCTTTTCGCAGAATGAAACAGCGGCTGAAAAAGTCGAATTTTTCCCATATGTATATCTGGTGAACATACTGTAAGATCTCGTTAGTGTGACGATGGCATTTTAGAAAAGAATTATTGATTTGGATTCGCAACTCATCCCGATGTTAAATTTGTTACCATTCGTGGGAAAATTCGCAATGAAAACTTATAACTGAATTGTTCCACCATTCTTCCAAATGCAGATGTTTTTATTAAAAATATGGGTCTGTTATTTGTGATGTTGCTGACGCTTTAAAACCTAGTGGTATGGCCATAGCATTGGGGGATTTTAGTTTACTGCAAGTCACTTAGTTTCTTAGTGTTAATTCAGGCTGTATGGTCGCCACTTCAACATCTGAAAAAGCCGTTGCATTTTTCAATAAAATATATGGTTAGGAAGGATCTTTTTTAACGTAATTATGTGACCAGTTGTAATGGGGCACTCTTAGATCTTACCTTTGTTAATTTCCCTGAAATAGCTGCGAACCGCTGTCTGCCTTTAAGTGTAATTGAGGATCCATATCATCTAACAATTTGTCTATTCTTTAAATGTAAACATGATGACTTGTTAAGTCTCCTCAACAAATTCAGTTTATATATTCTTAATATTATGGAACAAAGAAAAGGAAGGGTGTTTTTGTAAGCACTCACTGATTTTAAAATAAGCATCAACGTGTTAACAAAGCCCATATTTCATTGCTTAAATCCCGCCTTTCACATATTTCCCTTAAATTTTTTACTGCAACGTGAAACCCCAAATTTCTTCATTTTATAGTGTAATTAATCCTTACTATTTCCGTGTGCGGTCCGATTAGATAAGACTTGACCGCCATACATAACAAAATTGTTATGTACAGTAGAAATACGAAACCCAAACTTTTTAAAAAGCTTTTGAAAAAGGGCGCTGTATGTGCATGACTATCTAATCTACTCAACTGTAAGATATAGATTTAATCTCATCAACCAACATAGGTATCACAGGTATGTTCAAATGATAAAATCGTCATTTTTTACTAATTCTAAACAACTCCAAAAGAAGAATCTCCACGTATCCATCGTGGATGTCGTTTAATAGCTGTGACTCCTCTGGATATAGAAACTTTATAAAATCTTTGCCGAATATTTTCAATGGTACTTTTCTAGTGTCGCTGCCGATGCATCAGATAATTGCCAATATCAACTCATAAGCTCTGCACAGATCCTGAATTTGATCAATGCTGGAAATGACGTATTACAATCTTTAAGATCGCTAAAATGTAGTTAGGCGCCATGACATCATGGTATTCCATCATGTATACTGAAATCATGAGTTATCACAAAGATGTTTACCCTTTCTATGAGGGCAGGAGTTTTCGCTTTGTCTTAGAAAAGAAGCTTTCTTGTTCCAATGCACGAAAGTGGAAGCAGGCATCTAGTCGAGAACTACAGAGGCATTTCCAAGTTGAGTGTCTTACCTTGGTTGAACCAATTCTTACCAAGCTATTAACTTTTGTTATCAAGGCTTTTACTTCTCTATATCAGGATGGATTCTTGAAAGACAGATAAACTGCTACGAACATGTCAGACTTTACTCGGCCCACTTTCGAGGATTTTCCATCGTACGCGGTACACACAGATTTCAGTAAAGCTTTTGATTTAGTTTTATTGGTCGTTAAATTCCAGACTTTGGGTTTTCTTTCAAACTTATTGAAATGGATAGGCTTTTATCTTCATTTAGAGTTCTTTTCAACTCCATCACATCTGATGAATTTTTCGTGAAGCCTAGTATCTGGTGCTGGGGTGGGCGCAGTGTGCATTCGTCTGAAATGGGAAAATGTGGATTCATTTGTTTATTTAGGGGTATTGCTTGACCAAAATCTATACATTGGGCTATCTGTAAATAAAGCTAGGTTTTGTGCTTGGCTTTACTAAAAGTCTAGAGTGCTCGACGATTAGGTTGCTGAAACCAACGCGTGTACGATCTGCTTTCTATGGGTACGAAGTTTTCTTATTTGAGTCAGTTCAAAAACAATTCCTGTTTCTTGTCCTGAGAAATTTGAGAAGACAAAAAATTTTTAGAATCCAAAAATTACGTCGAAAAATTCCCCGCTTTTTTTAGTTTTTCACGCATACGAATATAATAGTCTTCAAGTGACAAGGCCATTTTTAATCAAAATACAATTAAAGGTTTAAGAGACTTTAATTTTCATGGCCAAACCTGTAGAAGACTTCATTAAAACTCAACTTGAAATTTGCATGCATTTGGTAAATGACATTTCTGTGGAATACCGAAATATCCACCACAAACAGTCTGGTGCTCGTCTATATGCGTAGATGTAAAAGTGCAAAAACCTTTTTGCACAAAGAAAAAAAAGAAAAATAGTTGTATATGTTTTACGGCGAATGTTGAGCACCTACCACATTGCGCAAATGTATGAAAGCCTGTGAAGGACTGTATCAATCTGGCGATCACGACAATTTTTTAGAAGTCTTTACAAACGGAAAGGCAAAGCAATATTTTAACTGGACATTTGGTTATAAACTAAACGTACTACATGTCATGTCATGTTTCGGTATTCCTTGCTAAGTTTTCCTCATACGAGCGACTTGATGTGAAAGAGAAATGTATTAAAGACGGACAGACATGAATAAAGCGGTCAGAATTCTAACTACATATCTTCTGCTCTTGTACGCCAACTCCATTGTTTAACAAAAAAAAAATAATAAAATCTGAAACCGTGTTAAGCTGAATGAAGTCTTGCAAGAGAACAAAATGAACAATCGTCCTAAGACGTATGAAATTAAAGCAGGAAAACGTAGTATATTTGCACTTTGTGGTGTCTTTGATGCCTCTTCCTGCGTTTGACAAACGTCATGAAAAAACTAGTATTTCCCGATACTTCATTGGAGAGATGAATGAAAACAGCAGAAAGAAATAAATGACGGTAACTGATATCATGTGCAATGACATGATATGAGCCTGGCATGTCAGTTCGGGATGCATATGTTCTTTCCATATGCACACTAAATCAATAGATAGTGGTGTGTAAAAAATATTGAATCTTCAGGAAATCAAAAGTTGTAATCTTTTATGTTATTCGTTCAACTCACACTTAACTCCAATAATATTTTGAAATAATTACCCGGCTCTAGTAGGCTTAGTATTTTTTAGCCAGCTTAATAGAATGCCTCTGTACGCATTTGGATGTTTGTAACCTTGTCTACGTCAGTTAATATCCTTTCTTTGTGTAGCAGTGTATTTAATAAAACATTTACAACTGCACGTATGCACAGAGGGTGGGCCATTTTGTGTTTCGCTTTTTAATCAGCAATATTTGTTTCGAAAACGCAAATTACAATTTGGTCCTTTTTGTTGATGTACGTGCAGCATAGCTCCCATGATATTTTAACAATCAACGGTTCACAGGTCGTAGACCATGTCGACACAACTACATATAGCTAAGACGAGTTGAACCATCCTTGAAAAGTTAAGCGCGTATAGTCCTGATGGACGTGGTATGGGGTTAATTCCGCATTGATATTTATCTGCCTGTATCTGCGAATTTAACGATTGAAGCTATAAAGCTGTCTGTAAGATCAAAATCGATTGCCTAACGGTCCCGAATGTCTCTTATTGATGGTTATTGCTACGAGCATTTTTATTATAGTTGCGCTTTACGCGCGTTCAAGAAGGCCCAGAAATCCGTATAGAATTTATAGCCAATACATCCAGAATTCAAAATTAATCATGTAATGGGCTTTATTTTCGAAAGGCGTAGTTTGCAAAAGCTGACGATACCTGAAGTGAGGTAAAAGTAAAGCTAAACCGAAACTAAAGTGGAGTCATAGAGAAGTGAAATTGAACTCAAGTTTAAATAGACATAGAATTCAAGTTAAAGTCAAATCAAAGTGAGATGAAGTTGTATTCAACTGAAATTGTGGTGAAATCAAATTAAAGCCGAAATTGACGTGAAGTCGAAAAAAAGTTGAAATTATGTCGACTTGAAGTTTAATTGAAGTGAACTAAGATAAGTAAGTTGACCGGGCTCAACTGCTTCTATTCCTATACCGTTTTTGAGAGACACAATGAGTTGCATCGGAATGAGCTTTGCTTTTAATAAAATGACTCTGACGATTACGTAGCGTGTCAGAACACAAATTTCTTTTTAGTAAGCATGATGATCGAGTAATATATTGTTGAATCGGGCGGCCAATTATCCGTTAAAGCTGTGCCACAATTGATATTTTTTATTGAAAAACATGTTCAAAGACCGAAATATAATTCATTCAGGTCCATTGAGCCAATTGCAGCAGAGTCAAAAACAACATTTTAAGGCGCAAAAGATTCTGTCGTTTTTCTATTTTTACCTATTCGTGCTCTTAAAAAAAAAAGCCCAGTATGGACTAATAAAAAAGAAGCAGAAATAGATGGTACACCCTTTTTACATACATGCTATGTATATGCATTCATGTATGTTTGCAGCGTTGATGGCATTTTATATCTGTATAAATACTTATTATACTTATTTGTATTTATCCATATATAGGTGCATTTATCCATATGTGAACAAGAACTGTTGCAAGCATTTTAAGTAATTGCTATTTATTGGTTTCATTTTGATTGAAATGTTTTCTATGAAAAATAATTGTTTGTATGCGGCGCCTTTTTTATTCAAAGGCAACAAAAAATATCTACGGGTTATTTGTGTGTGTTATTAATTATAAACTTACATGAATACATTGCTGTTATTAATTATGTGGGTGTATTTTTATATTTGATTTCTCTCATTTTGCTTTTCAATGGAATGGAATTATCATGAGTAGCGCAGTCAATAAAACAAAAGAAGATTTAAATATAAATATACGAGAGTCAGTGAGTGGTGAACAATTTTTGAATTTACCTCAAAAAAAATCTAGCTACACTACGGTAAAAATTATTATGGAACAATGGTTTTGTTGTCCACACATTTAAAATCATTGATTAATTCAATTACACGTTTAAATGAATTAAAATGAATTTATCGTTTTTAAAGGTAATTAAATTTGTAAATTGATGTAAACAGAAAAAAAAAAAAAATTATTTCTATCAAAGCTTTTTTATAAATCCCTTGCATATGTTTACACGTAAATCACGTTTATTCATGTTTAAGTAGTGGAAGAGGGATCGTCACTAACCATCAAACTTAATAAAATGTATAATCCTTTACGATTTGAACAAATATTTAATTCAATTTATAGTTTACTTTTATAAATCATTTTCTAATTAAAAGCCTATAGGCCTATGCAGAAGCAAATAATAAAATAATCTGCTTAAGATTTTAAGTTGCTTTTAAGCTATTGACTTAAGTTTTTACGGAAGTGAAGATAGCCCACTAAGGTAACCACATTTTCAAGGTTCGTGTCTTCGCTAAGATACGATTTACCGCGAAAAGAAACCAAACAAAGTAAAAACTAGCAAGCGTGCACACGTAAAACAAAGCAAGCCTTTAGTTATGACCACAAATCCAAAAAAAGCTAAGTTCTAGCTACTAAATCTGACGCAAAATAACAGTACAAACATTGAAACAATGCATTGTCCAAACCGTGGCATAACAATTTTCAGAGACATTACGCGAATACAGATTTTTGATATGTGGTGAAAAGTGCTAAAACATCACAGAAAAACCCAATTCCATTGCTATGTGTAGTAATATGCCCTCTCTGTGTACATAAGAAAATAAATTAATTTAAAAAATTTCAACGAATTTCCTCAAGTGCAGCATTTTTGCAAGTTTTTACATTTAGTGTCTTATGCATGTGGAGAGAGCGCGTTTGGCGCGAGTTTTGGCGCTGAGAGACCCTGGACATAGTAATTAAATTAAGTTTTTCTGACAGATCAAACACATCAAAATTCTGTCCTTGAAGAAATGTGTTCAGATTTTATGTAATATACATGCGCTTTTTGATAAATAGTAACAATGGGTATACCTCGATTTAAAACCTTCGACCATTTGAGAGCTGCAAGGTGTCTATATATTCATACATAAGCTTTTGCCTTCGCGTCTTTGATAACACGATGCAAAGGCCTTTTTTGCTCTAGCGAACAGATATATGATAAAACCTGTTAGTGGTCGTTACCCATTGAAGTTGCAAAACTAATAGGTTTCTATAACTAGAAATACATCGGCAGTGTTTTTTTTACGATGTCTATAAAAATCGCGTAGAGAATTCAACGACAACGATAAAAAATATATTCAGAATTAGCTTTTTCAGCTTGCATTTATTTTCGCAATTGATCTGGATTTCTTAATTTTAAACAAAAAAAAGAAAAGATTCGGATAGAGCCGACACTTGTATATTTATCATCATTCATTTTATCATACGACCGTAGAGTGTAGACGTGCCCGGTTTTTCCCATTTTCGAATACAAATAGTAGGTTCTTTCACAAAATAAATTTAGAAAATTGTAGCTTCCTACCTTTGATAATCTATGATTCCAAAATCCCCAAATTTTTGTTTAGATAAACAAAGGTGTTTTTGGTTTACGGTTTGTAGTGGGCCTTTTACCTATTGGACCAAATTGCGCGTAAGAGCTTCCAAGGTTCTGCCAAATTTGAATTTTTGCGACCAGATGACTGTCAACGAAACAACACACAGGACCACACATGGATAGATGAACTTAGATCGATTCACAATTTGACGCTGGTCAGGAATCATAAACACTTCATAGGTTCTCTGATCTTGCTTTTGTGTGCAGAAAACATTATGGCAAAATGAATACACCCTCACTGCTCGGCGGCGGGTATGATAAATGAAAGTACTATGCGCTGAGCATTCTATTCAGCGTGCGGTGAAAACACCGCTGTTCTATGTGATAGAAATAAAAGACGCACGTTTACTCCTAACACTCCTAAATTTACGAAATGTTTTCCTTCTATGGCACTCACCTACATCACATGTAGCAAGAGAAAGTCAAGAATGCCAATTTAAAATTATTTTTGAATCTTTTCACGCGTGCCTGCTCGTCGAATGTTTGCGTACAAGTCACAATTTGCGCGATTTTGTGATGAAATCTCACGTTTTGTTCCAAGGACGTACGATGAGCCGAGAACTTTTAATTGAGTTGAACATTGAACTAACAATTAGCGCAGAAAAATTGAAAATACTTGTAAATATGCATGATGACGTCAAAATTAGTTCTATTCGTTTTTCTAACGAACGTTACCACGATGAGCCTTACAACTTCACAGCACACTACTCCATTTCGCTGTGCACATAAAGCACCAAACTATCTTTATGTGCCTTTTTATTTCTTTTATATTATGTATGTCGTTTGCCGCTTACACGGCAACCTATTATTTATGACGCGGATGTGAAGAGATGGATTTGGTAGCTTAAGCCACCAGCCCGCAGAAGAGATGACGAGGTTATTTCGAAATTTTTCGGAAATAATCAACAAAAGTTGAATGAAGCATCATATTTCTGGATCAGCTTTGACGATTGATGAACAACCAGTTTCTTATCGTGCAACAGTGCCATTTTTACAATGCGTACCATCAAAACCGGAATACTATGGATTTGGTATTTTTTAGATATGCGACAACAGCAACAGCTATTCATTAAAAAGAGTGCCGTATCTCGAAATACATAAGACTGTCCTTTTATTATCAACATTACACCACCATGCCAAAAAATTCATGAGTGCTTAAAATCAACATCTTTTATAATCCAAGAAGAGGAGGAGTTGAATGTGGATCGAATGGCGCATTAATTTCCTGTAAGACGTAAAAATAAAGGGTGGCCGATTTTCAGTGCCGATTGACAATTAAATACATACTCAAAAGGAAAATAAAACAAAATATCAGCTCAATCAGTAAATGAAGACAAACCAAATTTTTTTCTCTTCCGAATTACTTTTATATTCTAAGAAATTTTTTCATTAGATTTTGTGTTTTCTAATGCCATGAATCTTGGTACGCTTTCACACTTGTAAGGAATTTCTGAAGTTGTTTCTACATCCGTTATTTTAAGCGATTGTATGATGAGATATGTCAATAGGCCCAATCTGTGCATGGGAAGTTTCGTCCTTATGCATTAAGAATGCAAAATCTAATGCACCACACCGGTTATACACTACGGCAGAAAATTGACCAAATGCATCGCAACAGCAGGCAGGAATATACATACAAAATTAGGCTAAATGGTTTCGCAAGTAGAGCGTTACGAAGGTATCCCTATAAAACCGCCATCCTAACAACGCACTAGATGCCGCGCAACAACAGTCGCAGACAAACCAATCAATTAGATAAGCAGTTTGCCATCGCTGCACCCAGCCTGGCCTCTGCGCCCAAAGTTACACCAATCCAAGGAGACTGTTCTGCTGGGAGTGCGGTCAGCGAGGCATACTAAAAAAAGATTATTGATGTCGCAACAACAACGCCAACATACAAGCAGTGGCGATAAATGTCCTCATTACTTCCTTCGACGACAATCATCGCTAACAACGATCTGAATCATCACTACTGCGAGCAGAAGACTTCAATCTTGTAACCACAGTGAATATTGGTGGTCTATCAATCAAAGAAGTTATCGACATCGGGGCAACGTCAAGTATTATAAGATCAGGTTTCCAAGACTTCGTGCCATATCCCACCTGAAAATCATTCGAATGGCAGACGGTACACCATGTCTCAGTGACAGTGTATTTGCCACCAATGTAAGGATGGAGAAGCAGAATTTCGAGTTGCCGTCAACAGTCCTGGATGATGTAATGGATCTTACACTGGGTGTCGACTTTCGTACCAAAGCACCATTACAAAGCATTCCATGTCCTCATCGACGGATGTATTACCAGTATCCCACGAAGCTCATTTCTCGATACCATTACAAAATTAATTCAACGCTCAAGTATGGATGGTGAAATTAGTCACGAGTTATCACGCAGACAAAATGCGGGAATAAAAATGAAGTCGTCGTAATAAATACCAAATAATACGTCAGAAGCCAAGTAATACTAGCCAGAAACCACCAAAGCCAAACCCATTCGCACCACAAGGACACAGCTTACGCGGAGAAAAACAGTCAACTGTAAAGATTTAGCAGCCATATCAACGGAAGAAAAGAACGACGATCAGAAAACACGCACCGCAATTCCCAGAAATAACAAATCCTGCGACGAAACCTGCAGGCACAGGATCAGTATCCGTTATAGGACTTGCGGTATCATGAAAAGCCAAAGCACTGAAATCAGCAGCAAAGAGAATATCAACTCCAAAAACAATTACAAGGCCACCACAATCCGTAATGAAAACATCAAAATCCACAGATGTCGTATCTGCAATTACCGCACCCGCCACAGAATGCAATTTCAAGAACCACCAAACTCCCAAATAAATCGTGGCAAACAGCAAGGACGTTTGCAGGTGTTATTGGAACATGTGTGACACGTTTGCGGTGTGGCTTCCGTATAAATTTGATTTCTTTTCACCTTTTGCTTGGCGTGAAAACTCCCAAGAAACTTTGTTGTTTAGTTTTAAAACATTTAATTCGTCAAATATGTTATTCATATTTTCAAAAAATTTTTTGACTTAGAGTGCCATGATCGAATGTACGCAGCAAAATATTGTGAAAATAAACATTAGGTATTAGGAACCTAAAACGAACGATTGGTTTACCATGAATGATGACTGCAGCTAGCATAGACGCCAGTTACTGGGCTTAACGTTGAGAGTAATTGCACATAAATTCGAAATTCTTGACTAAAAAACAGTTTAAATTGGATAAGCTAGGATTCAAAACTACCTTTCAATATTTCATAATAATAATACGAGATAAATAGACGCCGCGAACAATTAGTCATGAGTGATAAGGAAAATTGGATAAAGTATATATATATATATGTAAGCAAATAAAATTCACAAACATATAAATAAATTAATTAAAAAAAAATAAAGATAAATATAAATCTTCTAATAAATCTTCTGGTCTGCCGCCTGCTTGTGCCGTGGTAGATGCTTCAGGACAGGTTCTTCTCAATCACATATTTCATGAAAGT
>KK499872.1:215451-276971 GCA_000688715.1 Glossina pallidipes | reverse complement strand
TCAATATCTAATGTAATTTTATAAATTAGAGCCGATAGCCTGTGTTGCTAGTGCTCAATGTCTTTTTGTTTAGTCTAAGAATTCACTTCATTAGTCTAAAATTATAATAATAATAATAATAATAAGCTAATAAATAAAAGAAAAGAAAATATTAAATATAATAAAATAATAATATAATAATAATAATAAAATATTTCTTGATATTTGTTGATATGAAAATTTTTATTGAAGTTTATCAAAGCATTTCACGAACGTGGAATATAGTTTAGCTTAGTTCAGTTAGTATGTCTAGTTCTTCAAAATAAAGAATGGCAAAGAACCTGATTGTGTATGCTACATACATATATACTGCAGGACTTTTTTGTACATGCATACTTATATGTACTCCATAACGCATACTCAGTTAAACACATAAAGCTGTGTATACCTCTTCTTTGCAAACTGTTGATAGAAGGCGACGTTGCATCGAGATACTATTAATGGAATCTGTGCCCATCTAAATAATGAGAATGAAAGAGCAAGCTGTCAAATGGCTGCTAATTAAGAGCGTTACACTAGAATTCATAACAGAAACCCAACAACCCGTAATAAGCCTCTAATCTCAACGTTGAACAAAATGTTGGAACATCTTTGTCTTTCGTTGTCTCTGTTTATACTTACTCGTGGTATTTACATTGATCTCACTAAGCCAAGATTGTTGAACTAAGATGGCTCTCTTCACATTTGTTCATTCAAATACAGGTAAATCCGCTTGACAACCGCAAAGTACAAACGTGTAGAGACATTCTCAACATTAAACTCCATTCTCACTATAATATAACATTCTCGTAGCATAACACTGACAAACACACTAATTAAGATTTTCACCACTAAGTCGTTTTCTGAAACAAGTGTCATTCCATTAGTTAATCTTATATTACCATAGTATGTCTGGTGAGCCGACAGCTATAAAAGTCGTGCGCGACTACAAATCTCTCCTCAGTTGTTTAGGGGCAGTCAAGTGCAAGATTGTATAATAAACATAATAATGTATTAATGCGGTAAATTTAACGGTTTCGAAGATATTAACGTATCGAAGTGCATACTAGACCGCGTCCTGCACACTTCCCCTGCTGGTTTTTTTTCCTGCTCACTTCTTTTTCATCGCTTCGAGAAAGCTGGTGCATCACTACATGCTTCAAATCTTCTTCCTGACAATTTAAGATTCGATCCTCAAACGCTACCAAATGCTGAACAGAAATAAAACGAATTCAACAACTAAATTGAACATCCAGTTATTTAATAATAAATTTGTTGAAACGAAACCCTGGAAGTAACCTTGAGTTATATCCCAGCTGTAGAAGGGAAAAATTAATTATTTTATTGATAGATTCACATATTGAAACATCCGCCTATAGAACTAAATCGAGTTTATTAAGAACAAATCAAAGAAATTCTTTAACATTTATGTTACCAAACGGTTATACACTGCTCTTGTTCGACTAATTTTGGAATACTCAGACTAGATAGCAAATTACAGATATCACATTGGCTTAATCGAATCGGTGCAACGAAATTTTTCATCTTGTTCGCTACGGGGCTTAGGCTTATTTGGAGCTTCCACCTTATAAAGATAGGTTGATGCTCATCGACCTTCCCACATCAGGAAATAAGCGCGGGATACTAGGACTTGGCCTTATTGTTAAGTTAATTAAACCTATAATATCTTCCCTGTCTATACTTCAGAGAATCTCATTTAATATGCCTGGTAGACTCACCAGGATCTATGAAGCAATTTACTTGTCACGCTGCTGCACAAACTTCCAGCTTCAGAACCCTTTCTGTATAATATTGATGTTTAATTTAGTTCTCAGTTAGTATCCGCTGATAACTATTTGTGTGTAGCTGAATAAATAAATAAATAAAATGTTTGCAGTTCATAGGTTTTTAATGTGTTCGGCTTTTGCTGGAAGTTACAGACAACCAAAAAGCATTTATACAATATGAGGTTCATTTTGACACTCTACAAGAGTTTAATGTTAACCATTCGATGCTGAATGCCTTCAAACTTTATAATTTTCTCTTAACGACTGCTTCTTAGTTAACTTGGGTTTCACATATTTGTTTAAAGTTGTGCATATTTTTTTTTAATTTCGTAAAATTCTCAATTAACAAATGATTAAATTTGTATCTAATATGTTTGTGAATAGATTTCAATACAAACTGACACTAATTTATTTGCTTAAATACACTCAATTACCCTTTTGCTGAAACGTCACAGACAAACGCTATGTGTTTGCAGTTTGAAATCATGTGAATACCTGACCCATGTATTCATAAAAGGAAATTAATGCAGACATGCATAATGCTTGTACACCTGCATGTATGTAACCATTTAAGTGAAAAAAGATTGTAAGCACTACTCGCTTTAAAGCGAATTTCAGATACCCAACAGCAGCCATGAGCATGCATGTGGTTAATGCATCCGTTTTCAATTGAAGGCCGTTTGCCACACCACTTTCAACTTGAATGTATAAATCATTTCCACACTGTTGTTGTTCCTGTTTGCTGTTCACTTTATACCATAGTCGTTTTAATAAAAATAAATTAAAGCTATTCTTATACTGGCTAATGTAGACATGTAAACGACTGCTTTCTTTCAATTTTGAGATGAGATCTGCATACACAAGTGCGAAGCTTTAACTTTCACCTCGCAATTTTTGGTAGAGCTTAGAACACATAAAATAGGACAGATACAATTAAAACAAATGAAAATCTCATGCTGATGACGTTAATATCTTTCCCAGCCCGTAGCTTGATGAAGAACTTGAGAGCTTCATTATGGTTTTGTCGTGAATGACTCATTTTGATTTGATTTAAAAATATATCTGTACATTTTTAAACTGCACAAGGATATCGCGCAGATTGCTCTCATATATATATCTTGAAAATTATTGATATTTACTTAATGAGCAAATTGAAAATTTCAATCTTTGTCGCTGACCTATAGTTGCCATGTCTCAACCGAAATACTGCCGTTTTCAAATCTGATATACAAAAGTGAATTAAGGATGCATGTTCTATCTATTACTTGAAACTCAATACATGCAGACGGACGTGATCAAACTGATTGTAATCTCATTATATCACTACATAAGTTTCCGAAGTATGTTTGCAATTATTATAAACGTATCGCAATATTGTGAGTACGAGACTACATAGGGTACCAAGAGTTTAGTCTGCGCAACAAAACAAAACGGGGCAATAATAATAATGACAGTCCGAGTGTCTTTGATTTAAACAAAAGTTGGCACACGTATATCAGCGAGAATGGTTTTAATTTCGGTTGCGGTTAAAGCCATTAGCGCAATACAGAAAATAATGTTTGCAGTAAATGGAGACACTACGCAAAGCATATACGTCAGGTAGTCTCATGTAGTTTTTGTTGCGGTCGACCATCATATAATGGAAAAATACAAATATTATTTCAAATTGTCAAACTGTCAGCATGACGGCAAAGAAAATGTTATTTATTAAATATATTTTAGTTTTTTTCAAAATATAACTGCGTTAGAATTATATGAAATTTAATAACAATTTTAAAATTTTATTAGTAAAAAAAAGCTCTAATACATTGCTGACAAGCAATAACAGATTATTAAATATTTTCAATTGAATAAATTTCAATATTTTTGTTGTTCTCAGCACTTATCCAACCGTGGAAATTATTGCAATACATAATGTAATAAAATCAAATAGCAAGAGGAAAAAAACAAAAGAAAAGTGAAACAAATGCTTATTAAACGTGTGATACAAAGCATTAGCATTAGCATTGTCATGGTTAGTTAAAGGCCCACCAGATTTAAGCAAAGGGGAAGATTAAAATTTAGCGAATTTCTAAGAGAAATATCGCTAAAACAAGCGCCGGACACCCAACCTTTCAAAGCCATAGTCGGCAATTTTCACTTTTTGTTTAATTTTCTTTGCGTTTGATGCTAACATTTGTCGGCCGATCCATCAGCGTCAGGCCAGAGGTCGCGAAGACAGTCAAATCACATATAGGATAGGACGATTTTAATATGTCAGTGCGCTGCAGTGTGTGCGCGCGTTACGTTTCTAATGAAGGGTTCTCGTATAAGCACAAAGGTCTGATAATTATTGTTGATCAAATGTCCATGTGCGGTTGTATAGTAATGCAAAGGTTTAAATTAAATTTTGAAAAGCAAAAAAAAGAGCGTGAAATAAAAAAAGATAAAAAAAAAAAAAACAATAACGTAACAAATTTCATTCAATTAAATAGCTATATATGTATGTATAGAAAATTTCATTAAAACAATTGTTGCTAAATAAATGAAACGAGGAGACTCTTAGGCTATGTAATACTAGATATTTAATTAAATTTTTATTGAAATTACATTTCTATGGTGAAAACGAGTTTTTGATGGCAAGTAATTACCTGAAAATATTTTTCTTTAAAGAATTTTTTTAACAAAGAAATTTTCCCAAAATGGCAAAAAAAGAGAACCATAAAAGAAATAAAATCAATCATGACAAATCAATTCCCAATAAAAATGCCAATTAACCTTATCTTAATTGCTACATAGCAGCGATGGCGGTGGCGGTGGCGTTGGCGATGTGGATAATGATGATGAAGGCGATTGGGACAAGAAAAAATGTAGACGAAATCCGACTAAAAGCTAAACTTTGCTGACCAGTCAACCGGGAAACCATTTAACCAGCCAATAACTCTTTTTCACACGTAACATTTTCAAATAAGAAAACGTGCAGCAAATTGAAAATCAAAAAAATAAAACAAAAAACTCGAAACCAACTTAATCATTGAATTGTTGCTCGTTTTCGTTTCATTTTGCTGGTTGGCCAACGTGTTAAAATAGATGTGGTCATCCTAATACACACAAGCGATGATAATATACACTTTCGCTTTGTTCCTTTATTTGGCGCCATTCTTAGTATGCCCTTACGATCCGCCCGGGAAGGAAGTTTTACACAGATGAACATGATGAAACTTCTGCGGAAATAAATGAGTGTACACGTGTATACATAATATGTCACCTAAGCTGCACACGCTTTAAGAACGACCTTGTGTGAAAAAGCATCTCATAGATTCAGATCGTATCTACTGATCCCTGAACATCTTATGCCCTTGATTTTTCAAGTTCTTATTTTCTTGACTCATTGCTTTCGTACTCAGAGTCGATTTCGCCCGTCGAGATTAGCTTGACCTTTGCTAAACATTTAGAAGTCATATTTTCTCGCCATTTTATCGTAGTGCTTACTAGGGTATTATCGTTTTTCACTTGTACCCTTTTTTAAAGCTGATTCATGAATATGCACTGCAAAGCCATGTGCTGAGTATGGGCGACTGTCTTAGGTGTAGAAATGGTCGTCGGTGACAACTACTAGTGGAAATAAATAATTGATTAGTTCTCCATGGTACATTGACTGTTTCTACTTTGCTCAATCGAAAGGAAAACCGCGTTGGTCTAATCAATTAATCTTCACATACAGAGGATACAGAGGATTGCCTACCATCTTCAACGACATGGCTTCTCCGCTGATATTCAATTCAGATGAAAATTTTTGACATTTGTTTCTACTTCAAAGCAACTGTCTTTTTGTCAGTTCCATTTCTTAATATTTACTTTAGGTATTCTCCTTTCTTTCCGTAAACGTGTCTGTACAAAAACATAGTGGGAAATCGCTATTATTTTGCTTTTGCGGCACAAATGGCATCAGTTGATTAGTTGATCTTCTCAGTTTCTTTTGTTTTCGAGATTAATAGAGCGGAATAGGATCAGATGAATCCTACTCCCTTTTTTGCATGCTATTGCATATATATATTTAATATATGTAATAAATACATACTAAAGGCTTAACAGAAGCTAGGTCAATAATAGATGGCTAAAGGCAGCACAGTTGTAGGTACAAAAAGTTCAGTAATAATAGCAAACTTAATAAAATCATACACTGACGGCTTTGCTCACTTGCTTCCAAAGGAAAACGTCGTATATCGCTACAATGGCAGTCCATTTATATTCAGTATATGTTAGATACTCTTCTATGTTAAAAACCTTGCCGGCGGGCCGAAAAATAGGATGTTGTTAAGGGCTTCTTAACTTAGTTATATCAGCTATGTGCTGACAGGCAGGAATAAAATCTTATTCTATTTAAGAACACATTAAAGAATCTGTTAAGCATATTTTCGAATATTAAGGCGAATGTAAGGCGAACTCAGTTTACATACATCCGGAAGTGTAAGAACCAAAAAAGAAACACCAAACAAGAGAAGACCAAAAATAAAAAATGAAAAAATAGAAAAAAAAGTCAATTTTTGTTAAACTCTTCCACGGAAAAAGTTTTTCCATTATTTGAAGATTAGAGTCTAAAAACAGTTACCATGACATAAAATTCACAACACTTTTATGACAACCGAATAGGAGAGGATAGAAGAAAAAAAAGAAAAACAAAAAAAAAGCCAAGTAAAATTTTACGTTGAAATACCAAAGGACGAAAAGGAAAAATCTGAAACAGAAACTTTCTTTGCAAAACAATTTTTCCAATTTTAGGTTTGTTTACGTTTGTGTTCTATCTTTCTTCACCTCTCCTTTCCACCTTTCGTACATTAAAGCATAAAATGCTCGTATATGCATATATATGTACCTATATATATATACATATATATATATATATAAATATATAAATATATATATTTGTGTGTGTGTGTATGTGTGTGTTTCTGTATTTGTAAACGCACGACCACACTTGAAAATTCTTCAACAGAGATTTTGCCTTTGCACTTTTCAATAACCTTTTCATTTATGTGCTAAAACGGTATTGACACAAGGCCAACAGTTAGCATATGTGGGTGTATAACTGAACGCAATAACTCTGGCTGTTCAACACCTTCAATTCTAGCTCCGAAATCATACCAATTTTCTTTTAGTTGCTTTACCTTTCGATTATAAACTGTCTACCGCACTATATAATAATAGTTTCAAATGAAAGTTGCATGAGAACCCAAACTATTCCATACCGTAAAGTTGATCAGTAAAAAGAAAATATATAAAGGAAAAAAAATTCTCAATCTATTATATTGAACATGAAAACAGCTTTTATGTTTAGTTATTAGACTATGTGTGTTCGGGTATGTGTTTCAAAACTATGAATATATTTTCTATCCTTACAACAACAAAAAAATAAGTCAGAAAATTATTTTCGGTTTTGGCCGAACCTTTTATACTTGTCACCTTTATTTTGAAGAAACTGCAAAAAAGAGACAAAAAAAAAAGAAGTTCATTATCCTATGAGATGGGTGGGGCACTGCCGGTGTTTTTTAATTTTGTATAGGATCTGTAGGATCAGCCATAGAATATATCCGGAAATTTTTACCGTCATCTTGATTGCAATTTATGAGCGCTGAACAGGAAATCTAATTTTTGGCTTTTGAAAACACTAGTATTCTCATGTTATAATGCAGGGGAGTCCCTTCACCGATTCGCTTCGGACTGCTGAATGGAAATGCTTAGGTAAATTCAGAATTTAATACTTATTAAGTATGTATATACATTTCATAAGCGTTCTTCTGGATGTCGCAAATGTTTACACAAGATTAATATACACCCAACAACACCTTGACATACATATAAAAAGAAAAATAATTCAAAAGAAAAAAGCCATGGCAGTATTAAGTCGTACTATGGGTACATTTAACATACATTTTCTACTTTTTGATTGATTACTGGCCAGTTATCAATTTTTGTATTACATTTCGATTCGATATGTGTCATAAGATTTAAATCATTCTCGTTAGAAGATGACACACAAGCTTAAGTGATTTCACTGTTCGAAATGTATATCTACGCGTACTACGTTTATCTTTAAACTTAAACGGGGCGATTGCTCCTAGAACTTATGAGTAAAGCTTCAAATATGCGTTTTAACCTTAAAGCATTTTAAAATTCTTTAATTTGGATGCAGATGGACGTACAGAGAAACGTACTCAACTAAATTCGGCTTAAGTGTATGTACTTTGCTCAATAGAAGTTGAAATGTTGTGGAGAGTCCATCACACATTTTTGCAACATTACAAAGAGGATGGCAAACCCTGCATACCGTTAATACCTGAATAGTCGTTATAGGAATTCCCAAGTCTTTTAGGTAAAATACCATTACATGTCTGTGTAAAGTAATAGAGTTTATATTTTGCACTTTCGTCTCCTTATTCCTTTTTTATAGTGCTTTTCCATTTGTAGTCAGTTTCCCCTACAATAACATCAAACTCATGCATGATGATGCTTTCAATATACTAAATGGAAAGTTTTTTTTCCTATTTCACTTTAAAGGGATAAAGAGAAAATTATGGAAATCTAATTGCTTAGGTTTTTCCTTTATTCTACATTCACCCCTTTTTTTGCTCTAAGCTTCCTTTTGTTCTGCTATATTTTTGTCCCTAAGTAGTTTTTTTTTCTTCAATATTTATAAGGCGGTAATAGTCATTGTTGCTGTTAGAGTTTTTCCACTATACTTTTTTTCACCTCACATGAGGTCGTTGAGTTATTGAAATATGCATTTGGAGCTTTTGTTTTGCGCGACTATTAACTAAAGCTATTTAGTGATATGTTGTAAGATCTTCTCGCACATTCAATCTTCACTTTCGATACGATATTTCTTTAATATTTACTCTGTTGCATCCCCTTGTCCTATTTTTATTCTTGCGACGGGTGGTTTTATTGTGATAAAGATTTTTATATTCTAAGAGGGAGATGTAGGACCAAATCATTTTGAATTCATTTTTAAGCATTCAACTGTGAAATCTTCAAATAAAGGCATACATAATAAAGTAAAAACCTCCATCATTAGTCTGAAAGGAAAAGTAAGATCAGCTTGTAGCCAATTGGTGATTTCTTTTGTTTGGTAGTTAAAAGTGAATAATTAATTCTGTTTATCTCCTCTTACTGTTTTTATTTTATAATTATATTAAACGCTTATTTGTTATCAATTAAAACCGATGTCAAGTTTTTCTGTGTAGTTACAATAACAATTCTACAGAGAGGTAATATGCGGTAGTTCTCTACACAGGTATTTTTCTGTTCGCTTTTTCCAAAAAACTAATTCCTGGTCACAGACATCGCATCGGCATATGCAAAATCTCGAAACCAGTAAAATTAAAAGAGAAGCGTGATATGTGCTCCAATTCGGTAAACATCTATTTGACCGTCGAACAATAATTTAGACTTTCATTTGTTTATCTACCAGAGCGTCTATTAACTGGGACATGAGTTATTGGCATTCTCTTGCACCTGAGGGCAAATTCATTCCCTTAATCTTAAAAGGTTACCGATGAAGGACTACGTGGGGTTAAAATTGGCTAATAACTATTTGCTAACTTATGGCAATATTTAAAAAAAGAAGAACAATGGTTTTCGTAAAATAGGGAAGAGGATTTAAACGCCTAACCTTTACTTGGACAAATTTGCAATTTTTATGATATGTTAAGAAATTAACTCAATACGAGCAATTTTCAGCTTTTTTTCAAATAATTGAAGCAATGAAAAAACCATGTATAACAGGCAGACAGGTTTAATTAAATTGCTTTGAAAAAACCATTTAAACTTTAAAATATTTCTATGTAATTTCTACACATATGCTATAAAGGGGAATATGAAAAAAATCTTTGCATTTCCCTACTATAAAGCAATTGAAATAAATAAAAATAATATTATTTACATCGGTAGACAAATTTTTTTTTTCTCTTTGATGAAGCACCGATTTCATGGTATTACATGGGCAAAGTGCGAGGAAAACCTGTAATCAGCTTTAATCGACGCTTTTGATACCTACATGCGGCTTATTTTGCTTAGCCCTTTTGCTTATAGCGCTTATATCAACCGACGACATTAACTAGCAAGCACCGGTTTGGAGATACTTTTCGACGTTACGAGACAATTTTCGCTTCAGTAGCAATATTTATGAGTAACACAATTTTGTTATAAAATCATTGTCATATCCGAGTGCTGATCGTCTTTAGTGCAAATTACATGCATTAAGCTCCCGAGATGTCATGATTGTGCGTAGCTGTTGCGATCCACATTAATTTCTTGTTTCCTTTCCTTGTGGTTATAACTGAACATTAGCTCTACTTTCCTTTAATTCTACAATTTGTTAACAGTAACTGCTACAATAACGTAAACTATCAATAATTTCATTCACTAGCGAAAATTTATTTATAATAATAATATATTTTTTTGGAAAATATTTGCATTATTGTGCTGCCTATAGTCATCTACGAATATGACAAGGACATCTGAGCGGTGAGAAATTCTTGTGACCGTGCGTGAGCCGTTAACTTAAGATCGGTAGCGCAGTGAGCATGCGACATTGCTTGAGTTGCCTCAGTTCAAAATGCCCAACATCACATTCATCATCATAATCTAAGTAAAATGTTCGTCTTTGTCCAAATAAACATTCCTTCGTCAAACAGGAGATGCAAACTTACCTCTAAAATTAGACTGATCAAATCATGTCGGCGAACTTATTTCTTTGTTGACGAAAAAATTTCCATGTATGGGAAATAATTAAGTCACTGCGTTTTTTTGTATGGAATGCAAAGAGCACGTTTTTATAAATTGAAAATCTTTCAACTTCGGGCCCTTATAGACGATGTGCAGTTTAGCAAGCCAATGCGCAGGCCAGCGAAAAAGTTCTGCACTCAATACCAGCAGAGATTTTCATGCGCATGTAAGCGCCGGACTTGACCGTTATTGGAATGCATAAGTCAAATGTCCAACGTTTTTTAAAGAAGTTAAATGGAAGCGATCTCTCTCGAAGAACCACATGCCTTTGGCATATGCAGCTAAAATTTCGTTTAGTTAGCACAAGTAAACTTGTGCTGTGCAGATCACAAGCTGTCTCGCGTTCAGTTTACCTTTCGCTAGAGGATTACAAAATTGAAATTGTGAAATTTCAACCTAAAATACAAAACAAGCACCCATAAAACGATTACATATAAACGGAACGGAAGTACTTTTCTCTTTTTATTATAACTAAAATTGAATTATTGGCATTTGAATAGGTTTGTTGAAATTCTTTTTTGTTCCTGCTTTGCTTCCTTTTTTGCTGTTGCACAATTTTAATTAGTGCAGTATAGTGTAAATGTGTAAAATTCCAAATAAATGAGAAAACAAAAAAGGAAAATAAAAGTAAAAACAAGAACTAAAAAACGAATTCACTTAACAAATTGAAAAAGGCAGCAAAAGAAAAAAAAAAGTATCGATGCATCAGTGAGGCAGTTAAAGCCTTAAATATGATTTATGTTTACTGCAGTCTAGACATTGTAAATATCTCAGAATTTAGTTAGCATCGCGTTTGTTTCTTGCATTTTCAATATTTACTTTTACAGAAATAATGTGCGCATATAAAAGTATGTACATGATGATGACCCTTTCATAAGCTGGATAAGCGGGTAGAACGTATAAGTAATAATAGTTCTAAGGCTGTTGTATGCACATATGTGTTGAAAAAGTTTAAAACGCACCATATGGGTCTCAAAGTTTTGTGTATTAAGAAAATACATAAATAAACTAATAAATAATATTTTGCGAGCTTAACATAATAGTGAACCCGCTCTACTGGCCTTTTAGAGTTTATTTATATTATAAGCGTAAAATTGGAGTTTAGCTACTATACCATAATTCATAACTAATGGCCGTAAATCCGTTAGAAAGTCATGTGAAAAATGATTGAGCTTAACAAAACTACCAAAAAACCAAAAAATCCCCAAAAATTCTAGCTGTGCTATATAAGCAACTATCAATATGTTCGAGCATAAAAATAAAGAAAGACTACTACTACTATTATTATTTTTTATTTAGAGGAAATAAATCATCGTTTGATGCCGAATATAAAATAATGCTTTAATTTTAAAGATAACCTTAATTTTTAGGAGAATATAAGTTAAAAAAAATTTATATGCACAAGTGTAATAAATATGCCAACTTTCACACGCACTAATGTTTAGCCTCACATACGTGTTTATTTATAACTTTACTATCAAAAAAAAAAAAGAAAGAAAAAAGTAAATAGATAAATAAATTGTTATACGCGGCTCGGTATCCGCGTTGGTATTAGCCTTTAAAAATATTCCCCTCAAAAATACGTTATGTATTCCGCATAGTACATTATTCTGCAGTTCGCCCTATGTTGCTTGGTGACGTACTGGTATGCTTATCATCAACTTTACAAACCATTAGATTTTTACATAATATGAATTTAAAAAAATTTTTTATATATATATATATATGTACATAAATTCATTTACTCGTACATTACATGCATGCATATATAAACGGTTTCTTGTACATATGTATAAACATGCAAAACATGCATTGCGGTTACGTTGACAAAGATTCAATCACATAGAAAATTTTTATTAAGAAAAAAAGAGGAAGAAATTCTCAATCATGTTGTGACTTTACACATAAAATAAGATTCTTTCGTTTTATAGGTAGTTTGAAATATATGCATAAATATGCATAAAGTAAAGGGTTGCAACAATAGACGCACAGAAGAACACTTTTAATAGTTTAGCATATTTAAGGGCGCATTAAAACAATTTTAGAATACATTTAGACCTTTTAGAATTTATTTTAGGTAAAAATAATAAAAAATGCTACCTAATCTCCTTACCTCATTTTACCAACTTCATCGATTTTTGACAAATTGCACGGGAAGACAAAAAAACCGTTCTTTTTTCTAGAACTTTTGAAGGATGTTTAAGAGCCACCGCTCCCTGACAGATCAACTAATAAGCTGCACTAAAAACAAAATGAAAAATTAAATTTTATTGCAAATAGAAAACAACATTTTGTTTCACATAAAGCCAAACGCTTCCCTAAAACACTGATGGCTTTGCATTTTGCTAAGAGTCTCAAAATATGCTTCAATTTCGCCTATGGCTTCGTCATTTCCTTGGAGAAACCTGCAGAATACGGTGGCTGAGATAGTAATTCAAAGTGCTATTCATGCAATTTTGCTATTGTGGCCATTGACTTCGGTGTTTCTATTTCACCATGAGTGAATACGGCAACCTTTCGGAAAATATATTTCGCATGCCAAAATTTCCATGCAAAATTTTAAATTCACTATATTTTCATTTCTGTAGAATGTCAGCTACCTTTTTCGATTATCAAAAGAAAATTGTCGGATTTTTTTTTGAGGTTTTTTGGTACAACTTCGTCTAAAATCAGCAAATCAGCCCGCGATTGTTGTTTTCGAAGGGGAAGAATTCCTGGATCCAATGCCGTGTTTGACATCGGCCACATTCTTAGTTTGCATCCTAATCTTTCTATTCATTGATGTAAGTTTCTTCCGACAAGTTTGCAAATCCGTTCTTTTATCCGTTTTATGACTGCAAACTGGCATATGAAGAGATAACAAGGAGCTTCAGAAAGTTGCGAAATTACGAACATAGAAAAACCTTCCTGATCAGTCAACCAATTTTCTCGCAATTATTGTAAGCATTGCTTCGGCATTATTTAGGTGATGGGTAGCTATCGATGCTCCACACTAGATGTGAATGTGGCATTATTTTCTTTATTCCGAAAATGAAAATTGCAATGCACATAGGAAAAATGATTACGAAGCATCCTTTTCTTCGGTTAAGGTTATTTTCTTTGATAGTGGAAAGGTAAATAATTTTAGGAAGTAAACTGACATCGCAGTGCCAAGTAACAGTCAAACAGGGTTGGACTTTTATGGATTTTCTGGTATTAGCTGGGGTTCGAAAAGATCGCCAAAGAGTATTATTCCAATAGCTAATCGAATTGCAAGTTGAGTGATCGTTTTGTAAACTTTATGTACTGCCGTCAGGAGCATTCACTGTGTGTTTGCAAGCTTTTGTAATTTGTTAAAATTTTTGCTTTCTTTCTTTTTCTTGCTTTTTCTTAATATTTTGAATATTTTTCTTGTCAAATATTTAAACTGAGAATATTCGGAATTTTTGTTACAAATATTTGCGAAAATTATTGGAAACACAAACATTGTATGTAAATATTAAATTGAAATGTGGAAAGGATCGAAAACATAACAGAGCAATCTGTAAAGCCAAACAGAATGCACACAGATTTACATTCGATTTATTAAATTTTACAATTTCTGTTGCTAACAAACATGTCGGAATGTTTTTTTCGTTTCTTTGTATTGATTTGTGTTTGGGTAATTAAAATATTCCTTAGAATAAGCAGCTTGCATAAAACTTTTTCCAAAAAAAGAAGACACAAAAGTAAATCGCGGTGTTTTTAAATTTCACCGACGATAATTGGAAAAAGCAATCTTTGGTTGTTGAATGCTTGGCTTAAACATTTTTAATGCAACTCTTTTGAAAATCAAACTATGTATATACATTGTAAAAAATACCAGTTGTTAACAATAATTAAGGTTTTTGGCTATGATAGAACATAACTTAGGCGATAGATAGAAAATGAAGGTAACTTTTACATAAGGCAGAGCGGCAATGCATGGGCTTCGAATAGTGCAGCACCGAAGCGAATATATTCAATAGCGGTGCTAAGCATGACAGCATGCACTCTCGGTTTCATTCAAATAAGTTCTGCAAACGCCGAAAGTGCATCCATTGAATCAAACGGACAAGTCCCACAAGGTAACCATTTTGGGCGGGTGTTGCAACACTTAACGAAACAGGTCAGCGTTATACGTCTGAACAACTATAAATTTTCGCTAAATTAATTTCAATTCTATAGCATGAAATTTGCGTTTCCTTTAAAAACGCTATTGACTCTTTTGACTTCATTGTTAATTTGAGTTCGTGACAATGAGGTGTTGAGTCAATTAAGAAAGAAAATCTTGGCGACAGTGTGGCTCGCCTGAGTAGTATTAAGCGGTTTTTGCCTCTTTATACCAATTATTCTTCATCAAATTCTCCCTCACTTGCTAGATTACTATGTAGCATTTTCCGTTCATTTGTATTAAAAGTTAATTGCATTTTTATGTTTTCTCTGCTTCCTTTTATTTTTGACTCGACGAAGAGCAATACTGAAGCCTTCTCATACTAGGGAAATAGCAGCTTTATAAAAAGTGTCGATAAGATTTCACCTTAAATACCTTACATTGATCGATTAGGTTAGTGACTGGCAAATGAAGCGTTTGCGGCCGATATTGGTTGCATTAAACGTAACACGCTTTTACGCGTGCACACGTTGAAACTTCAGTTCTCCAGTTTTCCTTGATAGATATTAAAATGGATAAGCTCTTAATAGATCATTTAGAAACCTTTCCAATCCTGTCACTTCTGATGAACTTTCCGTGACCTCAGCCTAACCTCAAGATAGCCTCTTGAGAGCTTTGTTAGTTCTTCTGCACATCTTCCAGCGGTGATTAAATCAATCCATATCTTAGTGCACTACATTAAACTATTCTCGACCTATGTTTTCATATCGTAATCCTATGTACTTCCGTCTGAAGTGGTCTGATAATTTGGTTGCATGATACTCCTTTAATTTTACGATGTTAACCTTAAACAAATTCAAGAAGTTGTCGCTCGCGAACATTGGAAAACATGAGCTCCTTTATTGATTTATGGGCTTTATTCTATTAAAGAGCACGTTGTAATATGCACGTTGAGTTCTGCATAAATAAAGTTAGGTCAGCGGTAGGATTTATTAGACGGTGATCAAGAAGGTTCGACGACTAATGCCTTACAAAAGAGCTATACGTGAGTTCACTGATGCCCATACTTGAATATGCGTTGATCGTGCGGTTCGCTCGCTATAATGATTTTGTAGAGTCACTTCAGCCACAGTTTTTTCTGTTTCCTTTTAGGACTTTGGAATGGAATCCGTTATTCTCATTACAGGCTTATGCAAACGAATTAGTACTTTTAGCCTTACCTTCGCTAGAGATACGTGGATTTATCGTATTTGTGTCTTTTTAATTTAGTTAATAAACGGTACAATTGACCGGCCGGGTTTATTCGGTAAGATAAGTTTTAATGTTCCCAACCGCTTTTCTAGAAACTTTGTTGACCTTTACAAAACAATCTAAACGATATCCATAATTTAATCCTTACTTTAAATGAAATTAAATAAATGTTCCCCTAATATGCTTGTCTTGCCTACGTCATATCGACATTATGTTCTAACATTTAAAGTTTCCTATAATTCGCAAATTAAACTGAATGTGTTTGTTTTTATCGGTTGCCAAGCTTTTCCATATTTGCAATGGTTTAGCTGCTTATCCCAGCACGGAACCATATCGACTGCGAATGTGCCTCTGTACTAGAATTGCATGTGTGTCTTCTTCTTATCATTTTCTCTTGGTTGCTTATTTACATGTGGGTTTTGATCTTTTGTTCTTTGAATATTTTTTACAAACTACAAAAATTAAATCCTAATGTGTTGGTTAAAATTGACTTGTAAAAGTGTACTTTTTCGGTTCTTACATTGTAGCGAAATTTCATGCGTAAATAAACAAATAAAAAGCAAAAGAGGATTTCAGGCTGTAATATGCCACCACAATATCAATTTGATATCCGATAAAATTTGGTTGTGCACTAATTTGCTGAAAGCTTTGCGATAAAGGGTTTGTAACCAAAAACACATGAGATTTGAAGTTTAATTGTGAGCTAACTATTTGTGCAGGTGTTTGTTTTTTTTTCGTATTATGAACTTGAAGTAAAGGCCTATAAGGGAATCTGAGGTGATTTACTATTGTTTTCATTACATGGAGGATTTTATATTTTTACGAGAAGAGGTTAGAGTTTTTCTTGCAAGATGTGTCTCTAATATTGGTTCGATCTAAAAAAAAAGAAAAAGCAGCACATATCTACCACACGTCGAGATTGGGTCAAAGTCCACCAAGGAAAGTATTTGAGTGCATATGAAAAATCGATTAGTGTGAAAGTGTAAGAAGAGAGAAATCAAGTATGTGAAAATCGTGAGAGCTCTAAAGCACAAATGCGATAAGAACGAAACGATGCACATCAGTAAACCTAAAAATGCAGGCAAGCAAGCATGACATTCCTATACGTACATAACTTTTATACGTGTGCTTGTGTCTATGTGTTAAACACATAAAAGAGAAAATCTCGACTTGAAGTGGTTTAAAGCCGATTTGCCCTGAATAGTTTTGTGTGTTAAAACTGCAACGTTTTTGCGGGTCGTTGCGTTCAGTTTTATTGGCGTAACGATCAAAAAAAGTTTTGCATAAGAGCAACCAGATGTACTAAAGAGTGAAATGAGTTACTTGTGCAATAAACAAACAGCCGTAGGTACAACAATAATGCCAATCGCAATATAATTAAGAAAATAAACATTTTTTTAGCGATGATGCTAATTGTATAGTGAAAGTTTAAATAGCGTATTTATAATACAGTTACACTCACGCACACATATGTATAGGATAAGAAAAGCTTTTTTATAACAAAAATCGCAAACATTAATTTTAAATAGCATTTTCCGTCCTTTCCATGCATTTGGCACCATTTCAATGATAGTTTGTTCATATAACCGAAGGCAGTTCAATAGAATTTCATGCACAGTCAAGTTAACCACAGAAATTATTTGACAAAAAATAAAAAAAATAAAAATAATTAAACTGTCAACTGCGCAGTTTCACCCTGTCAATTGCATACTGGATATAAGTAAGTGCGTATATGCTTCTCGAACATTTATTCAAAAGGGTGAGTATATTCACTTACGTACATACATCGACATTTATATAACTGACATTTATACTTGCATACGATAATGCAGAAAGCTCTACGAGAGATAACGGGAAAAAGAGGCAACCTTTTCCTTTAATGTAAAATTTAAATCAAAATCCTTCAATAAAAGTCAGTTTATACACATATCAAGAACGCGTATTAAAGATATTTGCAAATGTTTCTACCTATGAAAGACGACTTGCATTTTAAATTTGGAAAGTTTATGTATTGCTCCTATAGCAGGTCCCATTGTACGGTCTCTTCACAATTCGTTTATAGCAAAACATTGTTTAAAAACTTTTCTCTCACCTAAGTTAGATTAAGTTCCAGAATTGGATAATTTGAAGCACAGATTCTTTTAGTCATAAGCGTTCGATTTTCATCATCAGACATCATGTTAGTTGCCCTCTGTGTTAGTGAGAGATCTGTGTCTGTGTGCTTTACGTTTGCACCTGGCATGGAGCCTTAATCAGACGGGTTGCCTACAACCATTGGCAATCGAGCGGTAAGTTGATTGACAACCCCTCAGGGAGAGAGACAGTCCCTATTGAAGAGGGCCTCTCTACCTTGAAGTACCGCAATAGGAAATGGGTGTGGGCCAAATTCTCGTTTAGTGGTCTACCCCGAGGCACATCTAAACACCTCCTAAATAGCTCCCCGCGAGACTTTGGGGTAACCACAGCCACCACGAATACTCCCCGAAGGGGCGTACCCAGCAGTCAGGCAAGAAGGCATTCGTCCGGCATTCCGATGGGTTGTGTGCATCTTCCTGCCGAAGCAATCCTACTTTGGGCAACCTGACCCTCGTGGACACCCTTCAATTTCTTGGCTTATCATTCACACCAGAACTTACACTAAGCTATGCAGCTTTGGGTGATCTCATACTGTACGCTTTTAGCTCTTACCTTCGGACTATCCACACGTTCCGGACGGCCAAGCCTAACTATTCTTTCTCAAGGGAAATAATGCTTCCAAGGTTGTCGTCGCACAGCACACACACCCAGCTGTGCCCCAGCCCACTTGATATCGCTGGCCATCATCATAAGATGGCCTCCACCAAGAGAATCAAATAGGGAAAGAAATGCCCCTTTTCAATTTGGAAACTTCCAACTAGACCCCTTCCGCTTCCAATGAGAAAAACCTGCTGCTAGGTTATAGATAGTAAGGCTTAAACCTTTCTTTGCCATTGACTGTGCGACTCTTAAAACCAAAGGAAATACAGAGCCATAATGCAGCAGAAAATGTATAGGGAGCACCACGAAGAGGTGAGGGTTTCGGCACATCTATGGGTAAACCAAGGGACCCCACTGTATTAGTGACATAAAAATTAGAAGCTCGATTTAGAACATGGTGCTGGGTTGTAGCGATAGTTCTACGTCGACATTGGAAATCTGTGTGTACCGAAAGCGGTGGATTATGGTTGTACGAAATATCTAGACAAAAGCATAGTCGCTTAAGGTGTTAAAGGAAGTTTCTCGTTAGATGTGGCCACGTGAAACTCGCGAAGGTATTAAGTTTTTAAGATTTTTGATAAATCTTCAGCAGTGGTGGGACCTCCTACGTTGTTTCATTCCCTGCGGACTGCATCTTATACTTAAGAAGCTTAAGGCACTCGTCGAGTTTGAACTTTAAAGGCATCTCCAAGTCCAAGTGTTTATCTTAAAATTTTGAAATTTCTTCCATCTTACTTTCATGTAATGGTCAAGTATGCCTTATTAACTAGATTGGTCTATAGGTTAGTTCAAAATCACCAAAAATTATATTTATATGGCTAACCAGCCTACTTCAGAGTATTAGTAGCCTGTTATTTTCTCACTATTAAGCCTTCTGGAGGCTAGTTTAACAATAGCGAAACGTCTAGTTATCTAGCGGTTTTTTCCTTTGTACTGCTTATATATCAAAACATTAAGTCCGCTTCTACCAAGTTTCCTTTTGGGCTTGTCCATATTTGGTAGTTACCAAATTATATTTCTCGACTTTAACGGTTTCGAAGATTGCGCGAATCACACCGCATATATAAAAATGGCTTCGACGTTATATCCTCCACTACGCGATTTTTATATTTTCGTTCGTCACGGCCATTAATATACTGATTACATATTCTTGATTAAAACAAGACTTTTAATCAATTCAACTCCTTTATATGTTTCATGTTGTTGTGAACCCAGTAAAGCCTAAATACAATGTACTTTTCTTTTATTCAAAATTAAAGCATATTTAAGTTTATCTCACTCTAGCCGAATTCAAATGAAGGTTAAGGCTATATGTTAGGTTGCTAGGCTTCCAGACTTAAATTTTGGATTTTTCATTTCTATGAACCTTGACTACGTACTATGAGAAATTAATAAAAATACTGAAAAAAAAAAATCTGCACAGCAAAAAAAGAAAAATTAATCATTTGACTTTAGCTATTTGTACTTTGCACTGCACTGCATTCTATATACTACTTTGCGTTTTGGTTGGTGTGACTATCAAAAGTGTTAACCATCACGACATTACCAGCAAGCAAAAACAAGCCCGAACAACAATATTGACGACATCATGTACAAGCATGCAAAATGCCATCATCATGTTCGCCATCCATATCCATATACATATTTATATATATATCCCTATATATTTACATATATCCATATATTTATCCATATACATACAAGAATATATTTCATGCTGTCTTTACTGTACATAGTATATGACAATGCAGTACGTCGTATGCCAGCTTCTTCATATGGCTGCTGTACTACATCGTCCTGTCATTCGGTTCTTTCATTCATTCATATATTCATCTATACGTTGGTCGGTCGGTTGCACTACTCTAGAATCTCGCTTGCCAGCATATGTTTAAATGTTTTTGCCATGGGTTTGACTGTTTCAAATTCTGCATCAAATAGATTTTTAATTAATATTAAACAAACCGCAAATGGTTTGTAAAATTAAAAATTGCACATATAGACAGTGAGTGACTGAACGAATAGGGATGGCAAAAAATATTAAAGTGAAATCATAACAAAATACTAAATTCGATATTTGCACTAGCGTATTATATTTATATGATCATGAAAGCTAGAAATATTACTTTTGGGGAGGAATTAATCTTTATTAAGACAACAGTAATTTTCAAGCCTTAAACCATTTTTTCCTTGGCATTTTGTTATCGATTTATCTTCAGCCTAGTTTTAATCGGTATTGTCCGACTTATCGCATCTCCCTCTTTTTAATACGTTCTCGCCATGTCTTTTCTAAATAAACAACAAATCGTTCATTTGTTAATTTTATTATGTTATTCATTATCACAATGAATGGCTTCTAAATTTTACTCTTTTTCTTTTTTTTCGCTCCCTAATAAAATTAGTTGGCTTTGCGTGTCCTCAATTAAATTACTACAGAACCATTGTTTACCTAACAAAAAAAGTAAATGAAATTAACTTTTAGCAATTGAACCAAATGATAAACGCTTTATACGTTTTTCTTTTGAAAAGCAGAGATTCTTAAACATCCGTATGCATATTTACATTCCGTATTTACATCCCGAAGCTTGAAAATGCACGCCGTGCACACAAAAGAAAAGGAGAGTTGTTCCAATGAAGGCAACTATACAAAAACTTATTGGGATATATTGAAAAAAATTTCATTATATGCGCATTGGTCAGCCAGCCAATTGAAACAATTTCTGAACTAAACCTTTATTAATACCAATAGCTGCTATGACTAATTACGACCTTTTTTTAACTGAAGTTTTAGCTGGTGCTAAGTTTGATACTTTGCCTTTGGCTGCATTGCATGTTGCAGTTTTCTGTTTGTTCGGAACGTGAATGTGAGCAAGTGACTTCTGTTTGCCAAGTATCTAGAAGTTTTAGCTTCCTCTACCAAGGTTCAGTTTCCTATTTGAGATTTTAGAACCAAAAGCTTTCCAAGAGCACAGAATTGGGCATTGAATAGCAATACATGCTACACACGGCATTTGGGTTCAGTTGTATGTGTCCGGACAAGACAGACTGAAATTCATGGTCATGCTTAGGGATAACAACAGAATTTCTGAATAGTTTTGCTCTATCTGTCATACAAGCTCCAATCAACCTTGTATTCATTTAGTAGCCATTGCAATCTAGACTTGCGTGGCAGACAGTGGCAAACGCTCTATAACAAAAGATACTAAATTATTGAAATAATTTAGTCTCTAAAGTAGCGAGTATTAAGTCTCTCATCGTCTTGCTCATTTCTAGTACGGAAAATTAATATTTGACAAATCAGGATACTCATTCATTCTCGGGGGACGTCAAAACTTTTATTTTTTATCAGTTTTATTTTTCAGTTTTAATGAAACTTTACATAGTCTTTTACAAATATTTTTTTTATTAAACTTATAATGAAATTTTTTAGTCGAACTTTCTTTAGAATTGTTTTGCTTAATTTTTTACATATCGTCTTCAAAAATATTTTTACAAAAGCAGGGAGCGAATTGTAAAAGCTTGGAAATCACTGGGACAGACAAACATTCGCCAGCAAACACGTACTGGCAATTTTTACTGCAGTACTGCTTCTCGTTGGCTTAAAGGTGTGTGACACGCCAACTTAAATGTATTAGCACCCAAAACTAGGTAAACTCAAACATGCACACACACCTAAACACAGATAACCAAACACGCACACACTTAGCAGAGGAGAGCATATTGTTCAAACAACTGGTCCTGCTATCACGTAACAAATTGACGCAACTATTAAAAGTGTCTCATATACGAACAAAGTTCGTTATAAAATCCTATGCAGGTGTATAAGGGTTTTGTGAAAAAAGCCTGCGGCATACGTGCCAGACTTCAAAGCTTATGTATAAGAAAAAAAAGTTACCATATTATCTATTTTTGTTGTTGTTGTTGTGGGTTGGTAGGTTATAGGTTATAGGCTATGGATTGCGTGGAATATTTTTCTAGGTTATCTTAAAAATATATTTATAAAAATGTATTTAATACGTAGATTTAATTATGAAGTAGTAATAAAAAACTTCAAATTGACGTAAATTTATGCAAAGGGCCTTCCCGTAGACCTGATTAATTTTGGTTTGCTAATTGATGCATATTCACATAAATTTTTTTAACTTTGAATCAAACTAAAACAGTGCATCCTAAAGTGTTATTTTTTTTTATTTTGTTAAAACGTCTGCAACACCCAGAACAAATGATCTGTATATATATAGTACATACATAGTTTTGATCAATGTTAAATGCCGAATTGATCTGGGCATTTCCGTGTGACCATCTGCGTATATGCCTTAATAAATATTAAAACGAAGACGACGGTTCCAAATCGCCCAAGAACATTGCAAGTTCTTGTACGTACGAAGGGAAAATTGGTCAAACAACAAACCTACAGTACTGGTTTGTTTATTTCTTTATTTAAACATTACAAGCCACAAAGTATTCGTAACAGCTAATGCTATAATTAGAACTACAAAATTAATGAACAAGATTACTTAGTTATAGAAGAACATACACTAAACAGATCACGCTTAAGAACTAACCCATTGCTTAAAAAACAAAACAACAATGTATCCAATGTATTATTGTTATTATTATATAAATTTAGCCAGAGAATAAATTCAAAGACTAAAGTCTTAAAGCACTAGCATCTAAGGCTTTCGGCTTTATTTTTATTAATGTTGTTATTATTATTATTATTATTATTATTATTATCATTATTGTTAAAAACTCTATCTCACTTGAGATTTGAGCCCACGACCATTGAATTGCTAGTCGAGACTCTTGCCTACTCGGCCACTCAGGCGGATATGTAACCAATGTAAAAAAAATGTCTTTCATTGCTCTTAAAGCTTGGAACATATAACGTTTTTTTATCACATTGTAGGACTTGAAAGAAGAGTCTAAGGATTCCATTTATCACTGCGCACAAATCCTGAAACGGCTTTTACAGAAGATAGTTAGTGTGAGAGTCTAGGAAGCCTAGGAGGAACATTAAAATATACGTGTTCTACCAACGATGAGCAAGAAATATCGCCCTTAATTAATTTGACCATAAATACTAAGCCGAATATTTTACGCCTAAAACGATGGTAACTCAATAAACTTCAACCTACTTTCTAAGGGGCCGTTGACACCGAAGGATCCCAACCCAATTCCTTAAAGAAAAAAGTAAAAATTAGCTCGACTTAATAAGATCTGCGTACGGTTCGTAATTTGGTAACCACAGTGCAACTAAATATTTTCTTATTGAGCTAAGCGTAGAAGTACGTAGCCATTCTTTAAAAGATACCTAGAGAGAGCTTTATACACAAAAGTCACAATATTAATGTTAAACCTAACTTCGGAGTCAAGGATGACTTCGAAGTCTTTAAAATTCGATGCACTCTTCAGAACATAATTAGTAAATGAATACGAAGCTGGCAGCAAAGTTACCCTATACAATGAAAGTTGCTTCCAATTTTCTAAATTTGGAGATACGCCATTAATTACTGAGTAGGTGTGTAGATTATTCAAATCGCACTGGAGATAATGCATACAGGTAGCGTATCAAAAGAAAAAAGAATTTTTACATCATCGGCAAATATTAGAAGTTTGGGATATCGAACACAATTGGGAAACCGAGTAAAAAGAATAGGGCCAAGGTGGCTATCTTGAGCAACGCGAGATAAAACAAAAATAATACGTGAACCACAAGCATTAAAGATCACTTTTTGAGAACGGCCTTGCAATCACAATATCTGCACGCCTAGTACACTTCAACTTAAAGATCAATACATTATGGCCAACCTTCTCGGATGCACTCGACAAATCATTATAAACTTCGGAAACAGAAATTGACTGAAAAAATTAATTGGATACGGATGAATTTCAGACGACCAATTTATTCGAGGCTTCTTTGTCTCCATACAGCACAACGCAGGAAAGTCTACGACGTTACGTTTTGTGTTCATGATTTAAATCCTGTAAAACATATATACTTAGAGTAACAAGCCTTGTTCACGCTCTAGTCTTGAATACAGAGAGTACTTCATGTGTATTTTGAACAATTATCTTCCACTGTTTCAAATTAACGTCAGCGGCTTGTTAAACCGCACAGGACATTTCACAGATGTCGAAGCAAATGAAAAAGATCCAGACGCGTCAATTTTATCACAATCAAAATTTCACACAACTGCAGAGTTTGTCTGAACTGCTTTTGCTGTACGAGAAGGCTATCCGCTGGCAAAAGTGAAACGCATATTATTCGTCAACCATTCCATTCAACTTTATCGACAACATGGGGTCATTGATATTCTCAAGTAAAACGATTTTTCACGGGATACATAGACATTAGTGTCATTTAGGAATACTAAATCAAGAAGTTGCTGGTTGATAATCTGAACAGAGGATTTCATAACCATTTATCTCTGCCTTCAACCAGGTTTCAGGAAATATTACATCATCATAGTCAACTCCGTTAGTATATAGCAGAGCATATCTCAGCTTTGTGTGCAGATCGCGAAAGTTCTGATAAAGCACAAGAATATCAGTATTTGATTTTCTGAATTCATACCGGGATCGCATGGTTGAACGGGATGATTTTACTTTCTCCCAGGAATTAATTCTTAAACAAGTGCGTCTTTCGGCGAAAACCGCTTGTTTAAAAGACGATCAACCATAGATAGTGGAATTAAATTCAGAACTTACATGTTTTTTTATCTTTCTTTTTTAGAATGCATATACTATCTATTTAAGATTTTTTGCAGTGGTTCATACAGGTGACGGATTTTGTATATCCTCATTTAATGAAGGTTTTCTGGTCGAAATAGTTCCGTGTTATTAAATTTTAAACCGCAGTTCTTTCATTTCCTATCTTATCTAGTGACATGGATGGGCTTATACCTTTTCAATAGACCTTTTGAAGTGCTTTTTTCTTCTATTCTGACGGACTTCTAATTACATTATCTGCTTCTCAAGCCTAGCATTTGGGGTCAATTTTATTTGTTAAATGCATTAATCGGTCCTTGATCAAATCAACTCATACACTGATATACTCAGGTTATGCAAAAATATGTTTCTCTTCAAATACGGAGTCTTATTGGAATGTTTTCTAATTTGATTACAAAAATATTGTTGTATGATGGTCGTTCAATTTCATAATCATTTTCAAAAAGGAACTCATTCACAACGGAGTAATTCATTGACTTACATAAACCTAGAGAACATAGCTTCGTTTCTTGACATAAGTTTGATAACAAACTTTGTTTCAGTATACATACTGAACTGTCCACAAATAAAGGTCTGTGCTAGACTTTGTTAATCGTTGGCGGAGAAAATCGAATCATCCATAGATTGGGACAAGCAAAAAATTATATTCGATCGTGGCCGAATTTTTTATACCAATCACCGTGAGCTTAAATTAAGAGGAAAGAACTAAATTTTTATAGTTTACTATGTCTGGTGCGTCTGATTTTTTCTATATTCTAAATAAAAGTACAAATTTATATGATGTATGTGTAGTGCCTTATGAGTAACAAACAAAAAACATGGAAAGCAAAAGTAACAAAAAAAAAGGAAGGAAAAAAAGCGTGTACATAGCTAGCACACCCACACCAAGCCGGTAGAGATCCAAATTGCAAGTAAACCCCTAAGTCATTGCAAACATGCAAAAGCTTGGCAACTGATAACACTAAACAACACCAGTTAATTTTGAAATCATAGCGGGACAATAACATTGTAAGTTAGGTTTATACGACATAAGGAAATCGCGTGTATTAAGCATAGTGGTTTTGATAGACTCGAAAGACCCCCATATTAAGATTAAGCGGTAGATATCATTTAGGTTTCTTCAAACAACTCTGAACGAATTAAACAGTTCATAAGTATATTTACATTGACTAAGCTTAGTGAAAATCAAGTACCTAGAGAAGCGATTAGAGACATTAATGCTTATCCAAGTAATTTGGGCAAATCGATTGTATCATTTACTAACTTAATTAATAAGGAAATACCAAAAATAAATCTGCGTTTCCCGAGTCATGGTAAGGATAACAGAAGCAACGTATTTTCATAAGGAGGCACAGAAACAAGCGGGTCCCAACCAAATTTCTAATGGCAAACAGCAAGAATTGCATTTGAACGGATTCAATTGTATCTACTTAACATCTATAAGAAGGAGACCACACAACAGAGGCGTACTCAATTGTTGGTCTAACTAAGCACATGCATAGCCGTTTTGTAATGTAAGAATCGCCAAGGTCTTTGGGCCACTTCTTAACGAAATCTAGCACTGACCTACCTTTATTTGAAGAGAGCTCAATTTCCAAATGAAAATGTAATCTTTGGTCGAAAAGAACCCAAAACCGATGAACGAATCTACATATACCCGCTTGCGTGAATCAATGAAATACTCAGTGTTGAATGACCTCCTCCTTGAGAAAGAAAGCTTCTCCAGATTTAATTTCATAAAATTAAAAGAGCACCATGTAACCAAATCATACCATTGTGATTCCAAGGAGAAGGAAGAGAACAATCTAATATCATTAGCGTACATTAAGATCTGGCGGGATTTACAAATTAACTAAAAGGCGTCCTAAGTGACTGCCTTGAGGGACGTCAGACGTGGCCGAAAATTCATCAGAGCTGATGAGGTCAAACAGAACTCTGAACAAGAACTTATCTATTTCACTAAGCAGCAAGAAAAGCCAGAGGGCTGAAATTTGAAGATCAATTACTTATGGTTAGCTAAATCAAACGCTTTACTAAAATCAGCATATACGACATCCGTGCGAGAGCCATTAGAAAAAACCTCGAAAACACGGCAAGTAAACTTTAAAAGATTCGTAACAAAGGATCCTCCTTTTCGGAAGCCATGCTGGAATGGAGGAATATAAGGTAATTGCTGAGTAATAATTTGCTCAAATAATTTAGGTACGACATTCAATTTGGCGATGCTTCTATAGTTCTCAATCTGATGTCTATTTCGACACTTGTGAATCGGAATAAGGAAACTACTTTTCCAAAATAAAGGGAAAATTCGTAATTATAAGGACTGATTAAAAGTCTTAGCATATAGCTCGTTAGAGCATCATTTGAGGATACATAGTGGAATGCCATCAGGCCCAGACAAACAAATACATTTTAGAGACGTCGAACCATGTAAAACGTCGTTTTCAGAAATCACCAAGTGAGGAATCGAAACCGTGTTAGTTATCAGATGCCCATAATTAACTTAACTTCTTAACTTAACTTAAATCGGAATCAGTAGTTGAAAAATTTCGTCGGAAGTATGGGTGCATATAGGGGCCAGTTACAGTTTTCGCCCAAATGGCAATAAATACAACGTCAGGAGGAGCGGGAAATTCAAATGAATAGGACGGGGCTGCAGCAGTTAGGGCGCCTTTTCAGCAATCATTTACCGTCGTCTTGGTTTGTGTAAACAGCATGGTTTAAGAAAAACAACACGGCAACCAAACCAACCAATTGCTCAAACGATTAATACATAAGTTAGGAGTGAAAAACCTAATCAGCATTAAGAAAATTATTTGGTTATTGGATTTTGTAAATAAATTTTTTCATTTCTTATGTTTTTTCAAGTTATTTCGAAATGTGCGTTTTTTTCGGGACTCATATCACCTGTGGATGTCGTTCATGTTAACAGGCCTCTGAATTAGTTTTCTTTTCACTTAGTTAAATGGTCACAATTTCTCTTTCGGAAGAAAAGGTCTTGATCAAATCATCTCATCTCTCGCGCAACGTGCGTGACAGAAATGGAAAAGATTTTTTGCAGTCAGAAGTTAGGTTCGGGAAAAAGGATTTTCTTGACAAAACTTCTATCCATTTTGTACTACTGGAAAGCATAAATTTTATGTAATTGTGTGGATGTCGTATTATTTACTACAGCTCTGCGACTTTGTCTTAAGGTCCTAATTTAGAGATTTCATTGCTTTTCTATTCGCTAGAACTAATTGCATCACGTTCGTTGTATTCCAGATATGTACTAATACATTCCACAAAGTTTCCTTAAGGTAAACTATTCATTTTCTATATTGCTTACGATAGCTTTAACTTCGTATAAACCGTACAGACTTGTTCAATGTTTACAGCACGAACCCCTTTAAGCAAACCCTGCTAATTCAATGACGAAACATATATAGATAGAATTACTGGCTGGTTCACTCAAGTTGGCCATGGCCATTTCAAGCTAACTTCCTCTATCGAAAAGGCAGACGTTCCAGGCGAAAAATTGATCACATTCGAAATGATGGGGCACATCTTTCAATGTGACAAAGCTTTTCTTTATTTACTAACTCTGAAGCTTACCTACGCTAAACATAAGATAACATAAAGCCAAGCGTGGGACCAAAACGGGAAAGCGAGTTTGGTCTTAACACTGGTTTACAATTGGGAGACAAAGCGGAGCCGACAAATGGGGGGCCTCCAAGACAATGATGATTTCCATAACAAAGCATTCTCAAATGTGAAAATCTCTTTTCCTCAAACATTTTAATTTGCAAACTAAAGCTTAACGTGAAATGCAATAACGTCCACAAGTATTAATAGTCATTTCGAGAGCCTTATACGGCTTCTGCGTAGACTTTCAATATGGCGGCATGTAATAGGACCTGGTCAAGAGAGGAATCAAAAGAAGTAAGATTTGCTCCAGAGTCTCTTAATTTCACGTTCACTACAATATCATAAATAGTTTTAATTGTTTTTAAATTTTTTATTTTTGTACCCATCACAGAAGCATGAGATGTATATATATTCAATATTCAAAAGAAGCTTCAGATACCCTATAAAGTATATATACTTTTGATCAGCATGAAATTCTGAATTGTTAAATAATGTCTTTCCGTCTGTGGGTCTGCGTGGTGTGTGTTGTTAACACACCACTCTCTTCTTCTTCTTCTCTTTGGTAGAAAGATTGGCAGTTTTTGCGAGCACGCTGGTATTAAAAATTGGGTCAAATTTATGAGAACACACGCCGGCAGCAAAGCGTAAAGTGAACGCAACTCCGTTTCTCTGAGCAAAAAGTTATGGGTTTTTGTTCATTAAAGCTGTACTCTTTACGTACAAAAATGGAAATAACTGACCCTGCCCACAAAAAGTTACAAGCGATTAAATTATCTTTTTTTTAGTTTTTTGTAGTTTTATGCTTATTTGTCAAAACGTAAACACGACAGAATGTGAAAAATTACTTTGTACATTCCTCACATGAAAGTATATTATCTGCCTAAATAGGAGTTAGTTGTAAAATAAATATGATATGATTCTGCGACCTGGTGGATTAATTTTTGCTTAATAATACCAGCTATATGGGTATCAAATAAAAGAACTTGGACAGTAGAATGCGAAAAGCATAGTGATGGGTATAGGGGATTCGGCAATACAAATATAAATACAAATAAAATAAATAAATAAGTGGCAATAACTAAAAGCGAAGTGCACTAAAGATTTTAATGGTAGCGGATACGCGAAATTCGGCCACAACGGAATATAACTTTCTTACGTGTTTTACATTCATTGGGCGAACACAATAAAATATTTCCTTCTTTAAACGGTCCAAGTCTAACTCTGTACATGGATTTCAACTACTCTCTCGTTCAGTGTTAATACAAACTTTATACATAACTATCTCTAAAAAAGTTTTCGTTTTTAGAATTGTTTTTATCCTTTTTTTAAATAAAATTAGACTAAAAAACCTAAACGTATAAAATATAAAATAAGTGTGAAAATTTGAATTCTAAGCTTCTCCCCTTCTTCCTCTTTGCACTTCACTTGCTGCTACTTCTTTCCATGCATGTATGCTAGCAATGCGCCACTAACACTATTTAAGCTAACAAAAGGAACTCGTAGTTTAGAGTTTTTGTGTGCTACGGGTTGAACAAACTGAACAATGGCTACATTTTCAAGGCTTAACAGAAATTACGATTTACTGTCAGTGGAAAGTTAACTAAAAAAAAAAACAATAATTTTGTGTAGGTCCATATGTATGACTGCGTTAAAAAAAAGACGGAAGTTTGCTGCATTATTTTGTTTGTTACAGAAATTTGTTGGAGAGAGATTTAAATTGAGAATAATTTTTATTTTTTCGTTTCGTGTTCTCCCTTTTTGTTCTTGTTTTTCTTGGCGCATAAAATCATAGAAAGAATTGTTTCTCTGTTACCCAAAATTAGCATTAGTGTTAGTAGAGCATTCGGCCATTTCGCCAATCACTGACAACATTGTAAAAAGAGTTTTTAAAGCCATGGTGTTAAAGTATTTTCTAGAAAATGATTAGAAACAAACAAAAAAAAAGGAAACCAACTAAAGAAAATTGGGGGCGCAGCCTTTAATTTGTGATTGAAAATAAAACCTTCCCCCTCACTGCGCGAGCTCCAAATTAAGAGCCGCGTTCTCGAATTGTTTTAGGGAAAATAAATCTGATCAATTTATTAAAACAAAATTGTTTTGTCATTACATTCGTTGAGAGGCTTAGACAATTTTTTTAAATTAAACTGACGGCAGAGCGGGATATGTTTAATGCACCGGCTTGGCTACATGCCTATGGCACACAACATTCTATTTAAAGCATAAAAAATAATAATAATAAATAATTCTTATAATGTTCGTTAGAAGATGATTTCAAATCAAACGGTACTAATGTTTCTTTTTCGATTGGTTCAAGAAAACAAAATTAAAATAAAATTTTTCCGCTATCGTTTGCTCGCCAATGTTACTAAGGAGCTATACTTGAAGCTGGAGGTCAGTTGATTGAAACTTGAAAGCGTCGAAAATAGGACCGGTTGCGAAAGGTTTTACATAATTACTTCACTTAAAATATCGACTCTTTGAATCGTACAACGAATTCGATGTCACACAACGTCTTTGGGATATAATTCTCGATTGTTTAAAACGAACAATAAGGTACACTTTCCTCTCAAAGAATAAATGGTCAAATTAGACTTAGGGTGATATTTTAATACTTCTTTCCATGCATGTAACACCTGAGATATTTATCAGACATTCCGCAAGGCGGCAGTTGGTAGTATAACAATATTTTAGTGCTATTTGCCATCACCAGGACTTAGCGTATAGTAGAACGGAGTGAAAGGTTTCTTTCGTTCACTAAATCTAAGTCACTTTGCTTTGCCTGATACGTACAACAAAATTAAAAATTATTTAATTTGCTTCAGAAAAAGTATATTTATTTTTTATTTTTTAATAATAACTAATTTAAGATTTACTTTAAGTGTCATTTGAACTTGACTGTTGCTTTTTTTAGTTGAGTTTCTGTATAAGTGGAATAAATAAATAAATAAATAAAAATATACCAGGGCGACCGGTAGATTTTGTACGCTTTAAGAAAAAGACATATTGTTTTGGCAAACCAAGATTTTATTTTTCAAAAACTTTTGCGTTTAGGTCGGTGCGTGGAGTCATGGAGACTTTAATCAATTGTGAAGAATAGGATAGTTGGGGAAGCTATTCATAGTTTAGTTCATAAAATTTCGTTTGTATAAGGTTTGGAGACTAAGTTGTGATCACGATTAACATGATTATTTTCTTCCTAAGGTTCGGCCGTTTTTTTTGTTGAATTTTGTTAAAAAGCCTGAAGACAACGCGTCTGTTTTCTTTCCATTTGATTGCACCTAGTCGATGAATACTATGCTTTTTCATCGCAAAAAACTAGCCAAGACATCCTTTCTATACATACGTCCTTAATCCCTTGGTGCACGTTTGTCCGGAAAACCCATTCTTTCGATTTTTGAGATGATTTCAATGCGCAGCATTTTTGTCATTTTGTTTCAAATTTGGTATTCCGAAGGAAAAGAAAAAACTCTCCAAAATCAATTTGGCAAATTGACGTGTAAAAAGAAGACACAATGTCACAAGAGGCGGATTAAATGTAGTAAGCTATCGTAATATTCGTACTCTTAAATGCTCTAGAAACCTTTTGTGCTGCAAACTAATGAAATTAATCAATAAATAATTGAAGAAAGTAAAGTTTCTTTTACACCTCCCTTTGCTAATTTTTCTCAATTGTGTGTCATGTGTTTCGTAGTCTCCAAATTTGTGAGTGAAAGCCAGGTTACTGAAAAAGCATTAGAAGATAACACAACCGGTTTTACCATTGTTTAGCAGAAAAATGCGGTTACTAATGTCTTAGCGATAAAGCCGCAGATCTCATCAAGAATCGTGTTATAGCGAACAAACTCGGAAGAACTAGCGCTAAACATATCTAAATTAAATTGAATTCTAGATTGATTGTGAGCGATTTTCGCGGAAAATAATTAACGCACACCGGCACAAGATCCAATTTTGTGTGGTCCTATATGATATCGTGGAGGTTTTTAATATCATCTGGTTTCACAGTAGGTGACGTGAGCGATAGAGATCACTTTGGCCTATACGACCGCGTTTAAATTAAAACCTCTTGATGTTAACAATTTCCATTCCAAGCACTGTTTATCGAGAATTTCTTGTTTTTTTTGCACCTTATCTTTCCAAAGCAACACATAACTTATTCACCTTTTGCAATAGCGAAAGCAGTCACTTATCGGCTATCATGAAATTTGTGGTGTGCTCGTCTGAACATGTATTCTATCTGATATTAGAATTGACTTTTTTTATTAATGTGCCCATCTGTTGTTAGTTATCTGCTTTATTGATTGAATTTATCCTCCTTGAAACACTAAGTCGACATATTTTCTTTTTGATTATCATTTTTTGCGTGAATGGAAAGTCCAAGGGAAGCTTTTTGTTTGTCTCCTATCTACTCTGTCATTGGTAGAACTTGGTACAAATGCGTGTTATATGAAGGATTTTCAGAAAAACCTCATGCGGCTAGCTTTGTACATTACACATACCTACAGTTAATAAAATCCTCACGCCTTATTAACCCTAAATACTTTTACAAGTTTGTTAACTTCGAAAAAAAGAATTTTCGTACATCTCTTCCGCGCCTTTTTCAATGGCTCCGACTCTTCTGGTGATGTTGACATTCCGAGCCACTTTGCTGAACACTTTCAACCAAAGTTTTCGACTGCCGATTCCGACTTAACTGATAATTACCCATAACAAATCACAAACTCGATTTCGATTTCCAACTTGATTATTTCAGCAAATGACCTATTAAGTTTTGATGGCTCTAAAATACAGTTATGTACCTTGGCCTGATGGCATTCAGACAAGAGTCGCAGCTGAGCATGTCGGTCCATATGTCCATCTATGGTAAATATTCTTCCATTCGTAAAAATAAAGATATCGTTTAGCAACTTGCAAAAGAATTCGAAGGTGACCTTAAGTTTTCAAATAACACGTTTACAATGCCTGCCAAACTGGGAACACTTTGTGTTTTTTGCTTGTTACTCATAAAGTACAACGCACCCACCATATAAATTTCCACTCTTATTCTAGGAGTAGAGAAAATCAACCGCGCCCGCCCAATGCCACAGTGATCGGTATAACAGATTCGGTCACCACCGGATATAATTTTCTTATTGTTTATATAGAGAGAGAATCTCATTTATTTATACATGAATTTTATTCTTTTTATGATTCATCGTTTTTCTCTCTATAATTCTCTTCTTATACTTTGTGTTAGTTTTTCATAATTATTACCATAACTGTTCTATTATTCAAACAATCAATTGACTTCCGCTGTTAATTTATTTTAGCTAAATTTCATGTGTAAATAAATAGAATAAAAGGACCGCGCTTACGATGCATAAGTAACAACCTTTTCAAGTAGTACCTGCGCTGTTAAATCCCAGGATCTTATGCTGCAGTCAATTTGTATTTTAGAATGCATGGAATGTGTTGCCTGAAGCCAACGAATTTTATAATTTATTTAATTCTTGCTCTTTTCGGGATTCATAAAGCACCGTTAATTGTTCGCTTTTCTTAGTTATAGGAATATCTTACCCCTTTTCTTACGTGTTTCTTTAATTAAATTGTATAGTTTTTCATTGATTTTTTTTTTAACGGTCTGACGCAACAAATGCTTAAGAAAATATAGGGCATAAGTCAGCTGAATGCAAAGATTGTTTGTTAATTTATTTATTAATTTGATTTTTAAACGCATTGTTTCTCTAGAGCGCGCTGACTACGACCCGGCACGTTATTTATTAAAACATTTTTAGAACTTGCAAAATAAGAGAAGAAATGCATCTCTATTTACAATATAAGCCGTAATTTAATCACATAAAAATTTAGTTAAATCATTTCTGTGTAATTTATATGTAGACATTTGGTATTTATTTTGCGAAAAAATTATAGGAAACTTATAGTCACGCATTGCGACGGATTTTTATATTTACATACAAGGAGGGCACTTGTGTGTCATAAATTTAGTTTATGAGGAGTAAATGTGGTCACGCAGTAAATTTTGGACTACAGACTTCTAAATCATGAAATTGGAACCCTTTAGATCAGTGTTTTGCGAAACCGTTCAATGTCATATTTCTTGACCCCGGAAGATGATAAGCTAATTGCAATTTTTTTTTTAAGTAATCTCCTCTTTGTTCCTTAAATAACTGTGAACGTTTTTTTTAAGGCGACTATTTTACGGACAAGTATACTGATTGCAATTTAAAGTATTTTCGTTTGGCTTCAGTCCATGAACTAATTTCTAATAATAATTTTCAATAAATTGTGTGAAAACGAATATTTACAATTTTTTGTTTTTTCAAATTAGGTTAGATGAAGTATCTACTTCGTATGTGCATAATGTATTTTTTGGGTTTTAGGAAACTAATGAAAAACATTATCTGCTTTTGAGTCTTTTCAGATGTTTGCTTTCAATGATAACAGTATAACCGGTTAAACCGGTTATGCGGTCGTAGAGTTTGTGATTATGGTTAAGCATAAATCCGCATATGTATTCAAGGATTTTCATTTATCCAATTGTCTGAGTGTTTGATAAATGCATGCATGTGCGAGTGTCTGGTACAAGCAAACCTATAGGGATTAGAAATCTATAAAGTTTGCTTATGGTATAGTGTCCCACATTATATTTGTCTCTGTGTTGCTCTTCTGCTGACGCTGGCTCTTGTCTAACTTGTCTTGTCTTTTACAATAAATATGTATGCGTTTATAGTAGAGAAGTTTGTATAAATTTTATGTGAATTTGTCTTTGCTTCTATTCATGTTAACTTGAGTTGCGGATGTGGTTGCCTTGAAATTTGTGATCCATGTGTCTGTGTCCGAAATTGACTTTTCCTTAGAGATTTCACGTAATGTTTGCATTTCATTTTCTCATCTCTCGCTTTCTCCTTTTTTCCCTTCCTCTTTTACATCTGCTTCATTTACGTTAGGGTACTTTTTTGCTTTTTAATGCTGAAAGCAGTTGACTTGAAAAGTTAAAACAAATAGTTTGGCGTATATATGGCCTCAAGTAAGGTTTTGGTTTCATATTGTCTCTTTTTCGTTGTCTTTAATACTAACTTTGAAGCTCAAATTTATGGTAAAACCGAAATTATTTTGAAATTGTATTTCTCTTCAATTTAATTCAAACCAAGAGCATAGGCAAAGGAGTTGAAGTCTTTTCATTGCATATAAGCATGTCTGGAGTTTTATTTTGCATTTGCTCATCAATTCAAGTGGGAATTATGAAAAAACAATCGTGTTCTGCTAGCAAGACGAAAGAAAAAGAAAAGAGAGTTCTTCTTCTGTTTTCCAAATTTCAAAAGAATGTCTAGTCAGGAAATTTTTCTTAGAAAACATGAAAATGCAAAAAATCAATTGAAAGTCAATAGTTTTCAAGCAATAAACAAAAGGAAAGACCTGTTATGTATATGCAAGTGGGTAACACGGAATACTTAATCATCATCAAAAGTAAATTTACAACAAGTAATAAAATGCTTCGCCTTTAAAGTTATACGTAAACGCAAGTGCGACTGTGTTCAAGAAATGAAGGAATTTTTAATTTAAAAAATATACGTCCTTCGCATATCAATGCAAGCCTTTGTGTTAAGCATCAACTATTTTTTAAAATAAATTGATTTGTTGACCAATCGATTTGTATTATGGTGAAACGTCACTGTAGCCGAAAAAAATAATTTTTTTTTTAACATTTTCTGGGCATAGAAGCAAATGTAATAAAATATTGCAGGAGTTTATTAAGTGTATGTTTAAATGTTCAAAAAATAAAAAATAAAAGCTTTATGAAGTATTAAAAAAGTTTTCGAACAGCTTGGCGGTTGATGATTCAACTGTTTCTAGACGTTTACATGCAATGGAAAAGGTCCAAAAGAATGGAAAGTGGGTACCATATGCATTGGCTGAAAATGCCATTTCGACCACACTTTTTGCAAGAGTTGTCAAGGCAAAACTGTTTCAGTTCCCCCCGCCTCCATCGCCAAAAATATGAAAAAAAGTCGTAAAAAATGATGGAAAGTACTTTGCCTAATATATTGTGCACCAATTTTTCCCAATAAGTGTCTTTTTCAAGTGAAAAGATGCTCTAAATAAATTTAAGCACCAATTACGATACCTTTTTTACTATGCGATTCTAGAACCATAAAGCTAACTTTCCAAGTTTAGAGATTCCTTCTTGAATCTCTTGAAGACAAAATCGCACATTTTACATTTCACTTCATATCTACGTAACGGTCATCTTGATGAAGTTACATAAACATACTTGCTTTTTTTATTTATTTAAATATTTATTAATTTATGCGATTAAAAAAAGAATTTTTTAGCCGATGGAGAGCATGTCAGAACTCTGTAATATGCAAAACACGGGTAAGAAAATGATAAGGGAAATAATGTAATAACTAACACTGCAGACAGGGAGTGATACGCTTACGACTTCGGTAACTAAATAATTCCTAAAGTTATAGATAATGTGGAATAAACAAAAAAATATAATACGCGATTCAGTACAACAAAATAAATGGAATGATAACGAAAGGAAAGGTAATTAGAGCAAGAGGAAACCTCAAGAAAAAAATAAATTAATTATAGTCTAAATAAGTAAGTCTTCATTCAAAACTAAAAACAAAAAATTACTTTACATTCGATATAACTACATGACAGTCTATAACAAATCTGTTGTGTCAGAGTATACTCTGAGTATACAGAGAGTACAGAGTATACAGAGTATATATTAAAATATATTCAAAGTGTAATGAATTCATTAAACAATAAGAAAAAGTGAAGGGATCACCTCTTTACTATACCCAGACGCGATTTGGCTTTACTGACAAATGATTCGCTATTTAATTGAATCTCAGTTTTGGATCAACGATAATCTGCAAGTCATTAAATCCATTTACATTTTACGGGTTGTAATGATCAAGAAAGTAGCCGGACGGCATTGTAGTGAACTAAAAAATCAGTTGCAGCACTTTTTTAAGTTCAGCGGCACACCATTAGTCTTAGGCCACAAGAGGAGATTATTTAAATGAGTCTGAAGTCTCCCTGAAGAACCGGCGGAGTTAAATAAGCGGAAGATTTTTATAAGGTAAGGAGACGGAGGCCAAAGTGGTCATTACCATGGGGCACATTCGATAATCGCGTTGAATGCGTTAAAAAATATTCTTTGCGTCCGTTCCAATAAATAAAGAAATCTTTATGTATGATATCCGTTTGCTTGTATTCGGCAAAAGCTTCAAAAAGATTGTCGATCAATTCTAACGGATTTGTAGAGGTTGATCTTATTTTTTGAGAACGGAGCTGAGTTACAGAGAAAACAGGTCTCAACGAGTGAGTAACTAATCGCTCAAACAATTTAAGCAGAACGCTTAACGTCGCTATCCCCCTGTAGTCAATAAAATCGTCAATCGCCCATTTTTATATTTTATAAAGTGAAATGGTGAAACTAGGCTTCCAGATAGAAGAAATAGGGGCATATTTCTTCAGATGTCCATTGAACACATTTGTTAACGGTATTAGAAGTGCAGACGCTCATCCGTCAGAGCAAGGATAAATAGAATGTTTGAGGGAGGATAATGTTCCAATATACTTCCTCTTCTGTGAACATTGGAAAAGGAAATACATTGAACGAATCGATCGCATGCAGATAGTTTACATGGTACGGACTAGTGTAAAAGCGTTACTTTGGTAATATTGGTAATCCGCTAAACATTTGAACGTTCGGAAGCGTCATAGTGCTTCGCGGAAAGAAAGCATTTGAGCTGGCGTTTAGAAATAACAAACGTAAAAATTCATTGCGTTAGCTAGCAGTTGTTCTCTCATGTAATGCAAATAGCGTCTACGGCATATATTCTTCACTCTTAAATTTGTTATAAGGTGCACTTTTCTTACTTTGTCCTCCTTTTGTCAGATGGTATAGGCAGAGGCCGGAAAGTAGGAGAGCTGTATTCGCTTTTTGGTCGGAATGAGTGGATTTAAAAGCATTACTACCTACCATATAGATTTACTGAGAATGTCTCAAAACATTGTAGGACAGCCACGATTTTCAAAAGAAGATGAACTATGCAGTGATGCATGGACATTACATGTTTTTAAGTCTACATTTGAGAATTTATACGGAATATAGAAAAAATATAATTACCGTGTCAGCGTCAATATTTGAACGGTTATTGTGTTGGCGGGCGCGATTGCATCTATGGATATTCAGCAATCAAAAGTACTGTAACATGTGGTTGTATCATGTAAGAGTTGCTTTAGATACAAGCCTGTAATAAGTAAGTTTGCTAATTTCGTTCATTGATAGAGAATCGACGTTTAAAAGAAAGGAAAAAAACGGAAACATAAGCCATCTTCAGAGAAAAAAATGTTTGGATAGTTAGTTAGCTTGCGAGTGATGATTAACTAGATAGAAGAAATATTTAATCGAAAACTTGGAGAAAAAAAAAAGGGCAAGTACTTTTGAAAATTACTGTTAAATATAATAATAAAACACAAATTAATTTGAAAAAGGGGAAGACAGATTATCAAATTGTGAAAAAAAGTGCAAGAAAGTTGCATAATTTGTTAGTGTTTGTAATAAATTTATTTGCTAAGGTAATGCTAAGGTAAGAAATTGATCGAAACTATTAAAAACTTGCTTGATATTTGGAAATTAATTTTCGTTTGTCGTAATTGCTAGTTGGATACTGTGCAAAAATACTGGACGCCATAGTTAGATCTAGATGTACAGATCTAAAAATTAAAATATTGAAGAAATAAAAACACAAAACATTGAGAGGAAATTTTCGTTTTATATTAAATGTAGAGAATACAATACGAAATATATATGCGAAAGAGAGGAATCTTGTCCATATATTATAATATATATTTTGAGAAATGTAACATTTATGTCCATGAGTGTGTGAATGCAGAAATAATAGATTATTTATGTTGTATGTTTTTGTTTACTTCAAAAAAAAGACTCCAAAAGGAAAGATAAATTAATTTTTAGAAATTGAAAATTAGTGAGGAAACGTTTTAAATTCTCCCATTGTGCGTTTAGGTATGCGATATTGAGACAGATGCACGAAGACAACGCTAATCATGAAAATCCAGCTTTACGAATTGGATGTGGGTTTTAAAACACAAAGTTTGCGAGAAATTGTACGCGAAGTCGTTCGCGAGAAATTGCGAAGGAAAGTGTATGATGTAGACGGTGCCGGCCAATGAATTCGTGATACAGCCAATACTCAAGGTAATTGTTAAGGAACGGCTTTCAACCACGTTATAAATGTGTGGTTCAGGTAATGATGGGCCAACAATTGGAGGGTTTTTGGGATATTGAATCTGACTAGCATACATCGATTAAGTACTAATCCTACTTTATTTTGTGTTCGTACCGTTTTCGGCGTATATTTGTATTGTCGCGTCCTATAGGTACAAAGGATCCTAGACTTTATTTTCTTTTTTTGATTATATATTTTTACCTTTGCGGATAATATAAATGAAGATCATTCTATAGTTTAAAACATATGTACATATATTTATATACAAATTTTTGCGTCGGAGTAAGGAAATATATAAAATGTATTAAGGTTTTTGATTTTGTTCATGAGAGGAAAGTAGCTTACGGGTCTCACATAGACATCGTGGGCCGAAAGAGATCATTAGGTAGGGCAGAGTAGAGAATGGCCGCGGGCCCGTTCGATAAAATAGGTTTCGCCCTTCCGTCTGTTCATGTAAGAGTTAAGTACCTGCTATTCCTTTAAGTGTAAACGTCTGAGGAGTATCGACAATAAGGAACCGTGTTGTACATAACATTTCCCCAAGTAAATAGATAAATAGTTCCTTTTTAAATAAATAAATACTGGATTATAAAATAAGTGTTTTTTCTTAATTTGTAATAAAAACTAAGCGGTTAAAGACACCAACATGAATTTTCTTTTATTCGAGATATTGTGTCATGCAATTTTTATTTAAGAATGATTTCATGCATTGAACTCCTGTAAAAACTCAACATTGGAACACTAATTCTTCCCATATTTCCTCATGAATCTGCTTTTATTTCATCAAAAACTCAATTGATTTTGATGTATCTTGCTGAGATCGTATCTTGCTTCGTGGTTTATTGAAGTAAGCCTATGCATCCAATAGTTAGTTTTTGTGCACCTACAGGTCTTTCACGAGCAGCAGGTGGGTTTTTCCCAATAAAGGGATAATATTCCTTATTTAAGTAGGCGTGCAATCAAATAAGAACTTCATCGCACACGCACGAAACGTGGTCACAGGTTCATTGTTTTCGTAATATGATTTAACAATATCTGTACTCTGTGTGTGTATTGTATTCCAAAAATAATTGCAGGATCCAGTCAACACATTGAAAGGGAACTTGATCAAAATCTCAGTCAGAAGTGTGTTTTATTTTAAAATGTATAAGGACGCAATATACATAAGAACTGTGTTATGAGAGAATCATGTTTGTATTCTCCTCATGTATGCATGCCGATTGTGTTCCTATGGACACAAATACAAAATGCTTCAAAGGCGAAATTACTTACCGATTTATTCCAGTTTTAATGGGTTTATGTGTACGTTCGAGTTAATGAACTAAAATATAGAATGAACCTGCTCACCTGAGTAAGCAAAAATGCATTATAGCAATAGAAAAAAATAAACATGAATAAGAGCCGACGTGGAAGCTTCTTCAAATAGCTTCTTTCAATTTTATAAGTTTATTTTTTGAAACGCGACTGAAGAGAGAAGTACTTGTTTGCAATTTTATAATTCAATTAGTTGAGCTCCGCAAAACACACAAAAAGGTGTACGAGAAGGCGATTAGGCGACCGGGATATATAAGTAAATGAAATGGAGGCCAAAACACGTCCCCGCTCCATTTTTGGTCTTTAGAATGTCGAACTATATACGTTAAGATGAACACCTCGAAATAAAATCAAGTTTAAATTTCATGCTAATCGAGAGCTCTGTGGTCTCCCTGAAAAGTCAGCAAAGGAACACATAGCGAGACGTACCATTTACGCTTCTTATTGTAATAGAGTTATAGTCTTTAACTGTGACAGCAGTCAACAATATGGCCTGACACCTATGTCTACATCAAAATGCATTTACAATTCGACAAAATGGCCACAAACATCGATAAACGAACGAACACATTGTACAGTGTGCAAGATAACACAGAAAAATTGAAAGTGGTCACTATTTTAGTTAACGGGAACCCACAGAATCACGTTCCTTTGGTGTTCTGTACAAAATTCTGAATGGAATGAAAAATGCTGCCGATCGGATATAATTAATACGCTGGCAGTTATCAAAATATATTTTAGTTGTTATTTCAAATACGCGATACCACTTAACCTGTGACAATTAACTAAAAGTAAAGCAAGTAAGTTGAAAATGTTTGCGAAGAAATTTAAAGGAAAAAGGGACAAATAGAAAATAAACAAGCTAATAACCGTTTCGACCTGACAGACGAGCAGATGAAGAGTTAGACAAGCGGATGGAATTGAGACGTTAAGAATTCCAACGGAATATGGTTGCGTACAAGTTGATTCAAAGTCTGACAATGCTTCTGAGTGCACGATATACAATATGAATCGAATATGAGATGTGGGTGGTTATGCCGATGATTATTAAATAAAATTAAGAGTAATAGCAAGAGGGAGTGACCTGAAAAAATAATGAAACAATGACATAAGATGCGTAAACAACTGTATGTCGATTTCAGTTCAAGTGGCCAGCTTTAAGTTTAAGGACACAGATGACAGACGGATGGAATCTCATGCCAATTGTCTAAACTGTAAATGTTAACTGAACTGTTTCTAGAATAGAATGATTATGCACTGACCGGTCAACCGACGGTTGTCTCAGACGTTTAATACTTGATGTATATTTTGAAAGCCATGTTTCGGTTAGATATCATAAGTCTCTCTAGAGATTAATTTATTATTTTACATATAGTTTACATGTTTCTTCATTTTAACGAATTTCTTCTTCAACAACCCGACTACGTAGAATACTCTTACAAAAACTACACATAATCCAACGAAAATAATTACTTTTTTAGTTTACTACTTGCTTTAATCAAGTGCATAAAGAAAATAAGATCGTATGCATGCAATACAGAATCTTATTATTCCTCTTCATGTTTATATCTCCCTTAAAGAGAGTGTTAAACTCATCTATCTAATGTGTTTAGGTTAAAAGCTTAAATGAATATTTTAACGTCAGGCACTTCAAGGCTTCAAAACTATTTTCTTAAGAGGTTCCTTAACGATTCGCAAAACATATTTCCAATGCATGCTTATTTTAAAAGATGAACTGGTGATGAGTTGGTTAGTTCCTTGTTTGCTTGCTTAACTTTGTAATGTATGTACTTGTGTGTATGTATGAGGAAAATGTTACAACAAACCAGCCTGTGTTCTTTCAAGCTTTGATCAGTTGGTGTGTTACGTTACTTGTTGCCCCAACACGTAAATTGTATTAATGTTAATGTAAAACTATTTAATTCGATTAAGTCAAGCGTACTTTCCACATAAGCCATCTCTTCGCACACCTGCACACGTAAGTTTATTGTTATTGCTCTTCTTGTTCTAGTTGCTGTTTTATGTGAAATTTAATGAAAATTTATGTAATTTTCTTTAATTTAAATGAATTTATGTTTGTAAAGTTCATATTATGACCTCAATTACTGTAAAACATTTTAATTGTTTCTATTTTATATATATATATGTATATATATATATATATATATATATATATATGTATGTGTGTGTGTGTGTGTGTGCGTTTATATAGTTTTTCTTTTCGCTCGTTCGACTAGATGTGAGTTGTTTTATATAAAACACACAGCCAACGGCAATTGCGGGTTTCCGCTTCCGGCTAACTTCTTTGTTTTTTCTTTTCTGTTCCCCTCAACTCTTTTTGATTCTCCAGTGCAGTTTAAAAACGTTTTCGTTGCTTTTTCTTATTTTAGCTGTTTTTGTTTTTCTTAAGTGGATTTTAAGCCAACTTCCTATGTTGATTACTGAACAAGCAACTGGAAAAAACATAAGCTTTTTAAGTTGTGTCCGTGTTGGACTGTGTTTTTTTTTTTATTTATTTGTGTTTTCCTATATTTGAGTTAAATTTTTAAGGTATTTCGGCTGTAAATTTTAATGAAAATTTTAATAACTTTTATGTTAAATATAAACAAAATCGTAGCTCTTTTCTCTCTCTGGGAAACGTAAAACTTAAAGTTATTCGACTTTTATATCATTTAATTATTCTAATTGTTATAATAAATTAATTTTTTTCTTCTTGTTCTCTTCATCAAAGGGAGCGTATATCATTTTTGTTAAATATTATGTAGGGTATACTTGACATCGGGCATCGGGCATCGGGTTGACAGAAATCTGTGATTCTTCAAATTTATGACACTTTCGAAGAAACGCACTTTGATATAGAAGTCTTTTCTCACGCGTCGTAAAGCAAATCTACTCTTCAGTTTGTATTGTTCCTTTGCTAGTTGCCCCTGGCGATCGACAGAAGAGGAAATAAAATGAAAAACGAATCTTTTTCCTTTTAATTAGTTTAACATTTTCAAATTTGCTCCCTTTGATGACTAAGTCCAGCTCCCGTCTAAGGATTTAAGCCGCAATTTTCATAACACGCGTCAAGCTATTATTATTTTGTTTTTAAAAATTTCTTATTAAGCTGATGTTGTGCTCTTCATATCCAATATCTGTAATTTTCTAATAATGTATTGTAGGACACATTTCTGTTGTGCGGCCTCTGTGAGGAAAACTTTTTCAAAAGTTTTTTTTTCCCTATTTTTGAGTGCTAAACTTTGTTGACAAGCCTTTAAATAAAACCACACACACACATACTCATACAAACACGACACACAATGTGGCGGTTATAATGAAATCTGCTTTGTGCGTACAAAAGTCTGATTATGGCTTTACTTTTCGTTGTGTGTGTATGTGCGTATGTGCGTGCATGTTTATGAATGCTGTTTAAGTTTCGAAACTTTGTGTCTTTGCCTTATTTTCGGTATAGAATGTGTGTTCATGTGTGTTTGTGCGCATTATTTGATATTTTGCCGCGAAATGAAAATGTAAACTTTACACGGCAACATATTTTGCAGCTTAAATGGCGTATGGCGGCAATATGATGGCAAAAAGGCTTAAGCCTCATGTCCAAAAATAGACTTTCAACATAATTTTACATAAATTTGTCACAAACACTCTGCACAGATATTTAGATATTTTGTGTTGTGTCAAATTTTTGTTGTTGTTGTTGTTGTTGTTGTTGTTGTTGTTGTTGTTGTTGTTATTGTTATTATTGTGTCAGTACTTCTTCTGTGTTTACGTTCACAGCAGTTTACTGTAATATTTACATGAAACTTTAATATGCAACATTGCCGCTGTCGGTTATTTATATATGCGTTTACGTAGGCAAGTACATATTTTTGCTAAAATACTTAAGTTTATGTATAAACACATACACATATAGATAGATATATGTACATGCCTATGGTTTAAAGTAAATGTCTGCGTTGAGGTTGCACGTATTTAGTATTCCCGGCCATATTAAAGTGAAAGATGCTCATGGCTTGTTTAGCATACAAGCATGTTGCTTTCGTTGAAGAGTGATGCGTGCAAACATTTTCATAGTTGAGCAAATTGAAAGTTGTTTATAGGTTTTCCCAATCAGTTTTACGGAAGGATTGCGTCGAATCTAATTAAAAGAGAAAGTTTGGCGCAAATATTACATAAAACTATTCTATGTGCATGATTAATTACGAAGCCCTGATTTAAAGTTCAACTAAAATCTTCTAATTAAGAGTGCTTGTCCTAGCCAAAGTATTTGTCATAACTTTTTTATTTTCCAAAATGAATTTTGCTCAAACAACTCGACATTCAATTGTCTCGCTTTTTAATAATATTTCACATTTTGTTTCATTTATCCTAAATGATTACTGTAAGCAGTTGTGTGACACTTCCTCACCACGCCATCTAATAGTTTAACCGACCGCCGTTCCATTAGCTACAAATATCTGGTCTATAAAATTTTAATGCGAGAAACGTACCTCTGGTGGTTACAATGTAGAAGAATCAGCAGCGCTTGTTCTGTTCAGAAGATTACACGATGTAGCATGAAATGAAGAGCTGAAGTACTCAAGTCTGTAGTCCTTTCGATAGACTCTCAAAAATGTGTGTAATGTTGTTGCGATGTGCTTACATGTCGACAGGTAATGAGATAAAAAAAGTTAATGCTTTCCTCGGTAACGATCTAATAAGACTGCCTTTCGTCTCCTACAATAAGTATTAAATTCTTTCATAACACGATTATTATTATTTTGTTTCAAGCTTTGCTTGACCGCTTATGATTGGTAGCTCTCCGATTTTCGGGCTGTCAATGTTATGAAGGATAATTGCTTGAACTTGCACAAGAACTTCTTCATGACCCAAAGAATCTTCTTTTATGGCTCCTCGTTACGTCTTCGCTACATCGTTTAATCTGACATTACACCCTCTTTTCTAGCTCATTTGAAGACTAATGTCTACTTTTTAAATTAACAAACACTTCTGACGTCGTTGACAACTACAACGGCACAAAAAATCCACACATTACTCGATTTACTCGTTCAGACATAATTATTATGCGGCATATTAATGCTTTTCGGTTTTAGCCCATGAGGCGACCGGCACATATTAATAAGAGGTTTCGAGTCTTTCCGCAAGGTAGTTCATTCAAGCTCCGCGCAAACAAGTCTAATTTCGGAGAAGGGCAGGGAATATTAATATATCAGTCCTCTTACTTAGTAGTATTTTCGTTGCTTGCATTACGAACGCCGTTGGCCTAAATACGAAAAAAAATGTCATGCTCTATAATATGGAATGGGCGCGGCTGATTTTTTTTTCTATTTTCAAAATAAAAGTCGCATAGGTGTGTCCATTGAAAAGTTTAAGTCACTTCCAAATTCTTTAGAATATTTGTAGGCGATGTCTTCATTTTTGCTACCTGTAGAGTGTTTACCACAGATACTACACAGTTGGGCAGACCGACAGATGGATTTGCGGACATGTTTAGGTACATTGCAAAGTTTACACTGGTCAAAAATATACATATTTTATGCGATTTTTGCAGCATGCTTTCGTGCGTTATAAAAGGTTTGACGAACAAACAAAAGTTTGATGCCTTATAATATAATAGTAGGTAGATGTGGTCAGTTTTTCCCATTTCTGCGCAGATACTACAACATCACTCATAGAATATGCGTTCAAATTTTTGTACATTTATCAGCTGTAGTTAATGAGTAATAAGCAAAAAATCAGTTTTTCATTTCTTTTGAAAAACAGAAGTTTTTTCTCTTTACATAGTACTGGAGGCGTGTCTTTCGAACGGTTTGGGCCATTTTCAATACCAATCTGCGTGCGAGAACTTCCAATGTTTCTGCCAAATTTAAAGACGATAGCTTCAAGTTTGCGGCCAGGACAATGTTTACAACAGACTTTATACAGACGGACAACTGGGTATACGGACATACAGACATGCTTACATCGATTCAAAATTTGATCTATAGTTTGTAAAGTCACTGATGTTTTCTCCTGGGCGTTGCAAACGTTTTGATACAATGAATAGACTCTTCATCCTTCGGTGATGGATATAAGAAAGCAAAAAAAAAAAAACAAATAATATAAAGAGCTTTTACTACATCCTGTACCACAAGGGGTAATGTTTGTGCGGACTTACGTAAAATCTACAAGGGCTTCATGTCTTATCTATCGACCTAGCTTTTATTATGTTGATATTGTCTGCCCGTCTGATGTCTCTGCATCTAAATTTCTGTTCAACATAGTGGCTCGGATGGGACCACTTTTTCATCCACTTCCCTTGTAACACATTATTTTCAAAAATATGAATACCTATAGACTGATAGGGTTAATGGCAGGCCGTAGCCCACTATAATGTTTTTACTTCTTATCATGTGGCTCATGTTTTGCTTATATAAAATTCATCGACTGTTTTAAAAGTTAAATTCATTATCATGAATTTTTAACATTTCCCCATTCAAACATTAAACAACAATATTTGTTTATATATTTTTGAAAACATTTACAAGATTCTTGGAGTAGCAAGAACTAAAAGAAAATACAGATTCATTTCATTTAGGAAATAGTTTATAAAAATTTTAAGATTTTGTTTTGTTGAAAATTCTTTAAACTAAACTAAGTAAACTTTGTTAACTTAAATGTTTTATGGTTTTTACGTTAGCTTGCGTGTGTTGTAGTTGTAACCGTTATTATCGCTGCTGTTAATACTTCTCTCTGTGCTGATAAAGTTTTTTTCATTTTTTCTTCTTTTACTTCTTCGTGTGCAGTAGCGTTTAACCTGAGAAACGTGACCATTTAGTAAAATCTTCTACAAAGTTGTTTACAGGTGTTAGATACAAACTAAGCAACGGCGAAGAATATGAAAAAAGCACGGAGTGAAAAGACAAAAAAGAAAGGCAAAGCGAAAGTTTGCTTAAATCTGAAGTAACGTCTGGTGAACCTAGAGTAAGCGGGGCAGTGCGAAGAAGACGTAAGTCTCACTGCATAGCATACAAAGTTAATTTGTTTGAAAATTATGGCTCATAAAACAAAAACTGCTTACAAAACTTTTTTTCTTTTATTCTTCAAAATTAAGGGTAAGCAGATGCAGATAAACGCGTTAACTAAGGAAGTAAGCGAAATGGTTAATTTTTGTGTTTAACGTAGGATAATATTCAATAATTATTGATTCTCATGTAAAGATAATTTTCAGATTTCCCTTCTCCCCTTTTCCCCGCCTCTAATAATTGTTGTAACTATCGTTATCAATTAATGGGATACAAAAACTTTTCTACAATATTGTGCTTTTTTTTTTGTAACTTTTCAGAAAGTTTTATTTCTCGTTACCAAGATGCACAAACTTAAATTTGCGGATAATTTTGCACAGTTTTTGTTTTCATTTGCTTATTATTTATTTTTGTAAAATTTTTAAATATTTTAAGAAAACTTCTGCTCTTCTTTTTCTTCGTCATCTTCTTTTTTTTTTCTTTTTTTTTTTTTAATAAAAACAGAAACTTATTGAATTTGTTCAAATGATTTGAAAAAAACTTCGAGCAAATAAGAAAAAACCGCATTTGTTAAGACTGCATCTATTCGTAAAAAAAAAAAAAAACACAGAAACAAAAGTTGTTCAAATACCTACCAATTAATTAAAAATAATTTTATATAGCAAAAGCAACCGGCTATGCAAGCAATTATAGTTGGACATGGCCGACCAATAAGCGATCTTCATTGCTCCTAATAAAATTATCCTTTCGGCTTCACGATAAAATATGAAAAATTATGCTTTACTTCCATGTAAATGTACCTTATTTATGGAAAATATTATGCCCAAAGGACCCAAACCTTAAATCGAAATCGTTGTCGAAATTTGATATATTTACTGTTCGTCTCAATTGAATTATTCGGCAGCCACTTTCGTCATATTGTACTAAAAATAAAACATTTTTGCCGGTGAGATGGCAGGTCCTGTACGGGATTGGGTCCAAAAAATTGATCTAATTATTATTATGAACCGATTTCTCTGACAGAATATTGAAAATTGGACCGTTTGGCTATATGAAGTTTTCTCTTTCGTAAGAATATTTATGGAAGAAGGGGCTCATCGATTTCTGGCGAGAAGCTTGCGTGCATGCATTATCAGAAGACTAGAATTTTTGCACGGGCTGACAATAAGTCATCTATGTCGAAAGGAGTGAAATTCGATGAATACAAGGAGAATCCGCATATCGTCGGCGTTCGTCGCCATTAAGCATTCCTTTCGTCTGATGATGTAACACGCTACACTTATGTTCCATCAAAATGTGGGTGGCATGGATATTCGACTTCGTTTGCGGTGTTGGTGAACACCCTAACGCGCAGCATAGATTTCTTATATCGTATAGTCACCATTTTTCATTACCTGTCACGATTCAATAGCGCTTTCTAAGCTATATTATGCAACTTCCGGTGGTATAACTTAAAAATTGCAGGTTGACATTGGGAAGTCGCACAATTTTCTAATTCATCATTTTACTATCGCTTGCCAATCCTCTAAGAGTGGATTGCAAACGCAACAGAATCTACTCCCTATACAATCCAGGAAATAAATTCCCATTTTTTAATAAAAATGTATGTTGACTCTTTCTTGATTTCTTTTTATCTCAGATTGTAAGATAAAGGCAGTTTTGCCCGATTTCATTGCCATCGATGATATTACAAACGACATATTACTTTTCTATTTATTATTATAGTCCTGAAAATCTCAAGAGTGTTTTTTGACGAAAGGAAATTTTTCGAAACATTCACGAAAAATTTTCTCAAGTAAATAAACTTAATACAAAATAACCTTTTCACCTACTGGTCATATACACTTAAAAGCAAAAAAAAACCCACAGCCCCACATTTCACTTTGAAAGTAAATATTTATTAAATTATATATAGATTACAAACATAATTTAAATTAAAAATAAGTACTCACTGTTAGTACTCACTGAACGGTTACCTTCGACATTCAAAATCATTACAGTAACAATAAAACAATACAAATAACCAAAATTACTCGTTACAGGTAGCGGCGTTTCCGCGTCTTTGACCAGGCGTTAACGTACAATAAAACAATAAAATTGAAAAGGAAAATTATTACTAAAAGTTGATACCTAGCTTGAATAACTTCCACTCGATTTTTCATCGAATAAATAGGTTTTGTTTCAATATCCAAGGGTATCCTGTTCCATTCTTCCTTAATTGGGGTTCGAAGGCCTCCAAGACTCGTAGGCGGAGTATTTCGGACTCGTACTCGTTCTATCAACTCGTTCCATAGGTGCTCAGGTGGGATTGTGATTTGGGCTTCGATCAGGCCATGCCATGCATGAAAAAGGCACTACGTTTTCTTGCAGAATTTTTTCGATGTAGCGTTGATTAACGGTCGGTATTAGACCCTGTGATGAGCACAAGCTCGCTTTTCGCTTTCAGTGACATGTCTCCCCATATAATATACGCATCACTGCCATATAAGACACTTTCAGAGATGCAGTATTGTGCGAACCACTCAACAGTTCTTCGATAAACCATTCCCCGTCTGTCGTTACCATGGAAACACTGTACTACCTGCCGTTGATTCATAGGACAATTCATATGTCCTCGAACTAACTGAAGCTGTCTTGTCGGCGGGTTGGAGTCTATTTCTGGCATGTTGCTGGTCTGTGCGCACCTTCCGCTAGTCTTCCTCCACTCCCCTAGCTCCTTGAAGCTGCTGCCCGAGTAGAACTGCATTGAAATCCAAGTGACGATTTCGTAGCGACGTCGAGTACATCGTACTTGCGCCAAATAAATAGTCATTAAGTTGGGTTATATCAGGTTTTCGGCCACTTCCCCGTCGGGAAGTACAGCCATGGATCTTTAATTTCGCTGATATATACGTCGAACAGCATATTGGCTTAAACTTAGCTGCCGTGCCCCTTGGCTTTGGTTCTGCTCAGCTGCAATTAGCGCAATAACTTGAAGCGCTGGTCCCGATATGAGATCATTTTCTTGTTCTGAATAGTCTCGTACTCGATAAAGAACCTTTCAGAGCGCGAGTTCGCACGCAAATGATGTCATTTCTATCAATTCTTAACGATTTGCACCAGGACAAAATCGCGGAAACAACGCTACGTGAAACAAGCGATTTTGTTTCTGTTGTTTCATTGCCGCTGTAATGATTTAGAAGGTCAAGGGTAAGCATTATCTGTTCTTTCAAGGCTGACAGTGTGTACTTTAGTCTAATTTAATTGAGGTTGTTGTTAGGTTCGAAATGAAAATGCAGGGGGTGTGCGTTTTTTTGCTCTCGAGTGTAGTTACTTTATTCAGCCTCTTTGAGATTTGCTTGCTCAAAGGTTTTATTTGAGCGAACATTCATTACGAACATATATTAGGCGATGTAAGGAAGCTGGGTAGAGGCGTGTGTATATATCAGCGTAGTTACATCATTCCCGTAAAGTATCTACTTATCAATGGATGATCACTGAAGTTTTAATGATAGAAAAAGAACAAAAATATTTTTCAAAAAGACTTAAAGACCAACCAAAAGCACACATGTAATTGAAGCCCAGATGGTAGGATTTAACGAAAAGTGTAAAGAATTTATAAAGAAAGACAACAAAACAAAATATAATAAGTAATCGTAGGAAAAATTGTTACAATACGGAGTTTATAAAAGAAAGCGTTTATCTTCCGTTACAACTACTTGTGCATTTGTTAACCTAAACCTTACGTCCTTTCTTCTACACTAAAATAGTAGTATTTTTTGTCTATTTCCTAGGCGGAAGAAGGTAATTTTTCCACTCTACACTTATTTTCTCTTTATGTCCTTCTTTTTTGCTTGCTTTGAAAAGCTCAAGCTCGTTACTTTGTCGATTTCATATATGTATGAGTAAGTAAGATATGATTACTTATTGAGCAGCTTAAGGGTTTTTCCTTTATTTGTTGTAAAAGCAAGTAAACCTTTCATTTCATTTAACACATAGCCACTCATAAGAAAATAGGAAAATTTTAAGGCATAAAGGCTCCTTTTAATACCCTACGAGCAAATCAATTTCGGAACAAAAACTTAAAATTCACTTTATTTACCTTAAGGACCAGTTATTTTGCAAAATTTTATAAGGATTCTCTTTATAAGAGACCTAATAAAAGTCTTACAACCTCTACATATTGCAATCTTAGTCTTATATTATGAAGTCATTGTGTGAAAACGACAGCCTGGTCTACATATGGTCTGTAAAAAAACTCTGCACGTTTTGTTTGTGTCAAGTTTTTATGGCTTTTTGATTTTTTCACTTATTGATCCGATGCTGTGTATGAAGTGCTTTGTAGCACTTGAACGGGAAACATGAAGTGGGCTTCAACATTATCGTTGCCATTGTCGACGCCTTGAACACAAGTATAACAATAATAATAATAATAATAAATAACAGCAACAACAATAATAATTTCAGTAACAGTAACACTAACCAAAATAACAACTTGGTGCAGAAGTGTTAAGAGCAGGAAGGACTTTCATTATAACACGTAATACAATACAATAATCCCTTTTTTTTATTTACTTCTTCTGTGAAGTACTTTAAAAAGAAGAAGAAAGCACGTTTCCACTCTTTTTTCATTTTATCAACATTTATGGCTGAGTGGTTGCACTTTTGGGTAGTGTGTGTGTAAACTATTTTGATTTGTTTAAAATAAACACAATTACAAGCCCTACTGCAATAGGTAGGTGTTGCAGCCGTCAATTAAAAAAAAAAAAAATAAGCAAAAAATTTACAATCAAATTCGGTAGTCAAGCGAATTTAGAAAAAAAAATGCAGATCAACACGTTAGGAGAGGGCATGTCGATTAATACCGTTTTCGCAATTTTTCCAATTCTGGGAACACAAATAGTACAGCATCGCCTATAGAATATGCAGTCAAATTTTTGTACATTTGTTTGCTTTAGTTACGAGCAAAAAACCAAATTTCCATTCCTTTTGAAAAACAAAGGTGTTCTCAGTTTACATGGTGCCGTGGGCGTGTCCTTCGACTGATTTGGGCCATTTTCAATACCAACTTGCGTCCAAGAACTTCCAATGTTTCCGCCAAATTTGAAGTCGATATCGGCAATTTGCGACCAGGAGAGTGCCAACACCACACACGGACGGACAGACATGGCTAAATCAACTCAGAATTTCACGCTAATCAAAAATATATATACCTTGTGGGGTCTCTGATGCTTCCGTCCAAACGTTGCAAAAGTTTTGATAAAAGAATATCATCTTTCGGTTATAAAAAATCGTTAGTTTTGATAATTATATGGATATACTAAAATAATTTCGATCTAAATTTCGCAGCGTACTAAGTTGCACCCGCTTGGATTGAATGCACAGAAACATTCGCAAATCTGTCTGAATAATTATAATGCTAGCAGTAATCTTCGCGTACAAAAACGTTGTCTTAAGTAGAAAAAACACGGCGCCTACCAACAAAATAGGCAAACTTGATTACTCTAAAAGAATAAAGTGCGAGCGACCGAGAACCGCTGAGTAAGACCACTTTCTCTTTATTGTAGTGTTGTGAATAAGCATTACGTTTTCTTTCTCTCTCTAGCAAGAAGTAGCTAAGTTAGCGTAACAAATATTGCTCCGTAACACGATTTTTCACCAATTAGGCTAAAGAACAATTCTGTGTTGTACATGCCCTTAAGGTAAAGGTCTGGTTAGGCCAAGTACCAATTCCCAACTCTCGGATAGATTAGCGACTTTCTTTGTGATACAGTTCAACTCATATGTGCTCGTCTGGATTTATTGACCATTTCGGGGAAAGTAAGGGAATCTTAGCCATGACATGAAATCAAACCAAGCCAATTTCGTGAATAGCGTCCGGGCTGTTAATACGGCTAAAAAATAATAGCACCCCTACAAGATAAAGTGGCAGTTAATTGAAACGGTTTGAGAGAAAATTTGTAGATGTTAAGAAGGCTGCTAACGTCCTCGCTTTGTTAGGCCACTTTCTAAACCGATCATGAGACACACTTTTTTTTTTGCTAAATTAATTTTTTTAGATTTCATTCTTGAAAGAAAAGGCTCTTTAATCCCAAACCCTTTTCAACTAACTCGAAAAATAGGTAGAAAACTTTGTTTGTATGTTGTGTGCAATTAAGTAGGAAGTGTTGCCATATATGTATCTGTTCGGAAATCGGTTCTACTTTCTGCAGTAATGTACGATATCCCATCAAATTTGAAAACATTATTATTATTACTATTATTGCTAGTTTTCCAAAGAATAAATTGTAAGACTAAGGCCTTGAAACCCTAAAGCTATCGGCTTTATTGAAAACTCTATCGCTTTTAAGATTTGAATCCACGACCATTGAGTTGCTGACCTTGTGTATATTCGGCCACTCAGGCGCATAATTTGAAAATAATTTTTCTCCTATTTGCGATTTTTGCTGGAGTCAACAAAGCAGACATTTACAGAATGTATGGGGAACCATAAGAAATAAAACATTAATCAAACGGTTTCAAAAGCATTTGGTTCTATTTATTTAAAGAAAATTTTGTTAACTACGAGAAAATAATAAAATTTTAGACTTTTACTGGCTGATGATTTTTTAAATAAGAAAATATTCTAGTTTCTTTTTATAAAATTGTCATTTCATTCATAATAAAAAAAAAAAGATAAAAAAATTTTTATTGACTTTAAGAGATATTTAAGAGTTTTTGTATATTTTGTAATATAAAAATGAAGTGTGATTGGTGCCCTCCGAAGGTTGATGCGGAATTTCCGCCCTGTTTTCAAATATATCCAGGTGTCAACAAAGGCGCGAATCCGGGCAACATTCAACATCTTCACTATCTCGCCAGCCGTTTGAAGCCCGAGTTTTTTGATGGCCTTGTCTTGGATTATAAACATCGCTTAGCGCCTAATAAGATAATAACATCGAATTGGATATTAAGTCATAATCAACCGGCGGGTTTTAGATTTGGTGGCATTTATGTGTCAAGAATACATGAAAATATATTAGTAGGTTTTGCTGGTTTTAGAGAAAATCATCTTTTGAACTTTTGAAAACGTACGGTTGAAAACTTTTATAGCAAACTCCTACAATACACGCTAACATCAATCCGACCACTATGTCTACCAATGTGGGAATTGTTTACTTTCCGTTCCGTTGTCTACGCATTGAGGCCGACTTGCAAAGAGCTGCTGATGATGCACCTTTACAAACGCAAAGCACAATTGAGTATCGCGGAGGCCTGTCTACATTAACTTTAGATTTATATAATGTAAGCGCCGAAACCGGCCGTGCGACTGTATCGTTCTTGCGGTCGGTTTCGGAGCATCTGGCTTTGGGTGGGGAGTGGTTATTGGAATGGACGGAACCTACATCTATAATGACTGATACTGCTTTTGCGGCAAGGTAATGGTGCTTGTTGCTTGTTGTTGTAAATAAAATTAATTATTAAATTATTTTTTAACTTTTAGATATAAACTGCACGATTTCTCTTTGGCTTCGACCATATCCCGTCAGGGTATTGACGTAAGCTTTTGGAGTCAAGTGCATCCGAAAATTCAAATGGCTACTATGTGGGCTTGGCAGCGTAAGACGTCAAAGTCGGTAGGCACCATCTGTTACAAATGGGACTTCGAAGATGCATATGTCAAGGGAATGTTTGATTCAAATTTATCTGTGGGCTTTATGTATGCGCGGTAGGGTCGTTTAACCAGACTTGGCTCTATAAATATGAACTCATTTTGTTTATCTTTCATACAGTACCGTTTCACATTTACCGGTTAGCGTGGCCATGAACTTGTTGATAAATTTGCATACAAATCGTTTTATATTTGGGTTGAAATTTTCGTTGGATCCCAGCGGCTTACAGAGGGATAAAATTCACTAACAAAATAAAAAAAGGAAAAGTTGCAAGCGATAATATTGTATAAGAAAACTGAAAAAAAGGTTATTGCAAAGTCTTTACCTTTTTTCATATAAATATATTTTCATATAAATATATTTTTATAGGCAATCTATGTGTAGATATCTTTGGTTATAAATTAGAACAGATTTTTATATCCGAAATCGAAATTAACTTTTTCATTATGTGTTGCCTCACACAGATGGTAACGCTAAGAAATATCGAGAACAGGAGGAGAAGTAAAGACCGCAAAACGATTTTATTGTTAGCCCAAACGTACGCGCACTTTCTGAGGAGTGTTTGCTATTGATTTGTGAAAAAAGTGAATAGTTTGTGAGCATCGAATGTGAGCACACAAAGGAAAGAGGCAAACAACCTCAAAAACCCTCAAAACCGCACACAAAACAGATAACATATTTTGAGCACACATATACATATCGGGTGTGAGGAAAAGTTTTGTTAGGAAAATCTACGAAAGCTTGTTATAATTTATTGTAAATCTTTATACGAAATTAAAATTATCGTCGTTCGATATTTCGATGCCTTGCATACCTGGGCTTACCCATCTAGTGTAATCTTCCTCCCTCCTCTTATGCTGTCTTCTATCCTATATAATCTACTTTACACCTTACCATAATTTCATTCTTTATTAGCACATTCTGTTTGCAATGCACTATATTTTCAAGTATATCGGCACTATAAAGAACTTATTAGCGTTCCAATACACACATATATATGAGAGACGAACTTGTAATTGTTCCGACTTGCAAAACACGCAAATTTGCGAAAATGCAAATTTTTTCTACCAACATTTGTACAAATCGTCAGTTTTAGCATTACAACCCACTATTTATTATTCTGTATATCTTTGCTATTAGATCCCATCTGCTTTATGGCCACCTAGTTTATTAATTAACGCTTATACTATAAATAAGTTTACCGATTAGGTTATTCTCGCAAATTTAAAATTAATTAGAAAACAAGGCAGGACCCTTTTTTGGACCCATTACCTAACAGTTGAAGTATATTCACAGATAGTAACGCGTTAAATTCAAATAAAGCTATAAATGCGCAGTCAAACCCTAGAAAGCAAAAGCAAAGTGTAAAATTTTAGCGAGATATTTAGCGCATGTGTTCGTACGTATGTACATATGTAAACAGTCGGGAAAGGAAAGACAAACGGCATCATCTATGTTATCATGCTATCGTATCTAAAATAACAAAAACAACAACAAAAATAATAATAGTATCGGGAGAAGCAACAAAACGGATACTAAATCTAATTAAATTGTGGGTGTTTGCTTGCATCCTCCCTTATACCAAAAAACGCGAATATACGTGTACAGCTTTTGGATACCAAAAACTAAGCTAGAAATCAATAAACTCTGGAATCACGTAAACAACCAAACATACTCCCTATCGCACACGTGCAATACTTATACATGCATATACACATTCAAACAAAAATTTATTGAAATTTTCCATAGCTGTGCTAACAAATAAGTGAAATTTTCTACCTAGCAAAACCAAACTGCTACCAGGTCAGGTGGAAAATAATATTATTGAGAGAGAAGAGTCTATTAATATTGTATCGTATCTTTAGTAATACTTGCTAAAAAAGAGATCCATCTGCCCGTCCCTTAGTAAGGCTAATATAGCGATACCGAAGGTCAGACAATTTGAGTTAGTAGATATTTGGGTATGCTGCTCTCAAGCTTGATCAGTTTGCCTCTAAATGCGACAATAGGTTAAAGCACGCGGCTAAACAATTTCAGTTTGTTTCGCGAATGACTATAATAATTAATGGACCAAAATTGCTGTGGAAAAGGTGTAAAGGCTACCTCTGTATAAATATTATATGATTTTGAAATATTTTTCCTTCGCATGATGAGAATTCGAAATTCGTCTTAACGGATTTATTGCCGAATATGAATGTTTGCCTATGATGTATAAGCAAAATCATACGGTAAGGGATATGTGTGAGTACTAATATACCGCTAACGGTAAATGGATCTATATACTATTTACGTGTATGTCTGTATGCTTAGAACTTTACCATATATTGATGTGTTTTTATTTACTTACCTATATATAGATATTTGTTAGTCTATGTAAGTTTAAAGTGTATGCAGTGTATGTAAAGTGTAAAGTGTATGCTGTTCATATAAAATATATCTCCAACATACGCATTTATCTTCAAGCAGACGAGAACGTATGGAGATATGGGCGTATAAATATAAGCACTTCTATGAAATTAATAATTTCCGGTATGTTGCATTTGTTGATTTTAGATCTAGCGTTTGTTCGCTTTACCACAACCGTCACCAAGTAAAGTTTATTTGCAAAACCCGATGTACACACAAGTTAAGAAATTTATTTGCTTATTACAAATTTTTAACGATTACTTTTGCGAATTTTAATAGGATGTGTTAGCAACTATATAAAAACATTGCTTAAAGAAAAAAAGAAGAAGAAGATGAATTAGTAAAAATTATGTAAAAAATTATTTTCATCACGATATTTTATTATTTTTATTTTCTTTTAAAAGAATACGAATTTAGTTAGTAATGCAGTTGTAAGAACTGAAACAGTCCAGCAGTATGGTGTTTAAACTGCGTGAGATTTGATTGGTTTTACCGAACCATTTCATTTGAGCACAGGGGCATGCTGCATCCAAACAAATAAGGTGATTACATTTGACAGTTCTTTGCTTACGTATGAACGTATGTTTCCATACAAAGCAAACTTTAGCAAAAACAAAAGCCTAACTTTCAATGAGATCAAATCGAGCAGCACTTTGGCAATTTGACACACAAATAGAGATATAAACTTATGAACTTTAGGATAACTTCACTAAAAAAGTGATTTTAGTCCGTTCGAATAATAATTCGAATAATAATTACATTATTTTAGCTGAAATAATGGAAACGCGCGAGATCATTCAAATCGCGCTCGGCATACGCGCCATATTATAACGAATCTTGACCGTTTAATACGTCAACCAAAAGTGGTCACTATAACTTACAAAGTATTTTCTTAACCGACTCATTTGCATCAATTTTTAAGCCAATATGTTATAAGTAACGATTAATAACATTATTCTTACTGCTGGTATATCGAACCTTTTCGCATAAATTTCTAGTGAGTTCTTGTGTTCATAGATAAATATATGCTTGTAATTGTAAGCTGCGGTTTCTTAACTATTGTGGGACAATCCTATCAGACTTTCTTTTAAATTATGTAATATAATAGATTAAGCATAGAAATTTTAAACTTCAACTTCTCATGTTTTATATATCTGGGGGTTATAAATAGATAGATAAAAGTAATATGTTATCATCATTAAATGATTGACTTAACAATAAATTTGCGGCGAATGATCCGCATGAGGAGCCGAGTAAGTAAGGATCGCGACTACCAAGCCAGTGTTCGATAGTTCAGTAGAGCTTACTTTCGCTGTCGCTATACTGAGTATTTATTCGATAAAGGCATAACATTAGCCGATTGAGCACACACTCATTAGGCGACCGCTATCCTATCTCTGCCTCATTCCGCCCTTCTTTCTGTCCACCATCGTGTTCCACATACAGGGAACATCGCCTGAGTGGTTGAGCACATTAAAAAAAACCCTAGTTACAAACAAAGAAATACCTACCCGTCGCTGTAAATGTGTAACATTTTTACTACCCGAATGCCGCACATAATTTACATACATATTTCTTTTTTTGTCTTGGAACAGTTTACAAGAACGCAACAAATCCCACCGCCAAAAACAATCTAATATTCATAGCCGAGCGGGAAAGTACATGCACGAAAGTTTCCTACTGCAAGTCAGTGAACAAAACAAATTTGGGTCAAGAATCCTAACATGTGAGTTATAGAAAACCGCCAAGCATTTGTTCTTTTCTGCGCAGAGAATTCGTTTTTCTTACCAATCTTAAGAGTTCGTTTTCTCCCTACTTTAAGAACTAATTAAAGTAATAAAGAGACAAAAATATCAATTATTATACCGAAAGTCTCATATTTTATTTCTTTAATAAAATGTTTTAGAGGGCAATCGGGGGGTAATCCTAAGTTTAGCCGCACCAGTAAACCAACTATTCCAGTGTTGCGAGACGATAAAAGACGAGACGGCAAACTATACCAAGAAGTCTCGAAAAATCTTGGAGCCAGGAGACTGAGATCACGGCCTTTTAGGCCGCATTGTGTAACAATTTGAAGAAGAATTGGTTGAGAGAATAATAATAAATATTTTTTTAAAGAAGTTCGTGCCGTTCCTCGTCCGTTTTTTCTGCAGTTTTACTTATTTCCATTATATATGAGAATATCTATGAGAGCAGACATAAAACTTTTACTTATTTTTTACTATGTTAGACCACTAATATTCTTTGCTGATTCTCTGCACTTAGCGCGATTTTGCCTTTTCAAAAACTGCTTAAGGAGCTTTCGCTTAAATTAGAAAAATAAGTAATAGAGTTGTGATAAAGCTGGAACACCCTCCGCCTTTGTTAAATACAAATAACATTCGCAAAACCCTTTGACTAACAGCACATTAATTTTCGCATAGTGAATACTTTGAAACATAATGTAATGATATGATTACGTTTGTAATAGTTTCAGTCACTATAGACGTCATAGGTTGTATGAAAGCGACATGTCGAAAAATTCCTTTTTTATGTTTTTTAATAGTTCCACGCGTTTGCACCTAAATTTTTATGATTCGAAATACATCGAAAGCAAATGATGGACGAATGGATAGAAAGAGTAATTGATGGATAGACGGACGTATAGGGTGTGCATAGATTTTGTGGAAAAAATTCCCGGAAATATGTCGGACGAACATAAACTGCACCAAGCCCACCCACGATCTTATGTTAAATTTATTTATTTATTTATTTATTTATCCCACTTATACAGAAACTCAACTAAAACAAGCAACAGTCGAGTTCAAATGACACTTAAAGTAAATCTTAAATTAATTATTATTAAAAAAAAAACTTAGTATAAGTACAATAAA
>KK499872.1:123912-214020 GCA_000688715.1 Glossina pallidipes | reverse complement strand
ATTTCACTAAATGGGAAGGGAAGCCAGCGGCTTGAAGTTTAAAGATAAGTAATTTGTGTTTAACAAAATCAAACGCTTTGCTAAAATCGGTGTAGACGTCAGTGCAAGAGCCATTGGAAAATGCCTTGAAAACCTGACAAGTAAACTCCAACAGAATAGTAGTCAACTCATTAAAAACGTCGTCATCAGAAATAACCAAATTGGGTATTGAAACCGAGTTAGTTATAGGATAAGGGTAATTTGCTGATGAATCAAAACTAGCAGACGAAAAGTTTCGTCGAAATACTCCGCAAACAGTCTCTGAACACATTTCCGTATGTTTTACATTGTTAAAGGCTTTTACCTCTTACTTTTATCAAAGTGTATTGGCTTTTTGTTATAATAGGCAGTAGCGATAAATATTACCACATGAATATCAAGAAAAAAAAATGTTGGGAAAAAAGACCCAAAGCAAAGATTGTTTCTAAGTGGCTATCTTTACACGTCAATATACTTTATTTAGTTTACTGATAATCAACCATGTGCAAGTCTATAACACTTGAAGTCATTATCGTTCATCTTAGTTATACAACAGTTATAACCACTTTACCATTCGAACAGGGCATCGTTTTGTTAAATATTATTATTGGTAATGGTAATGGCTTGAATTTCATTGACTTAACAATGGATGTTTTCTTGCTAAAGATATAAAAGTTTCCTCTTCAAGCAAAATTATTCTTGAGTTACGGAAATTCTCTATATGTACACAATACACTGGCATTTGAATGATTGCAGTATTGCGAACTTCCCGTACGTTTATGAATTCTCACATGATTTGGTCAAAAAAAGTTTTTTTTTGACAAAAAAAGTTTTTTTTTGACTACGGTCTCCTCCATCCTTTCTCGTGAGTTTTAATCATTTGTTTGAATTTCTCGTTTGAAATTCCTTATGCTTTTTGTTGCTTTGTATCTTGCATGAACATAGAAATTTTATATAAGAACAACGTAGCATAATATGTTAGTCTACGCTTAAAGCTTTTGGTTTCTTATCAATAGCTACACTGATCCATAACTTAAAAGAGACAGTCTAAGTAATGTTTGATTAAAATGATCTAATACTTACCTTAATATATCTGAATGAAATAAATTAAATTTCATTCAATTCATTTTTACAAATTTTGCTTTAAGGAATTTTTCACATCACCGTAGATTTTTCAGAAAACCAATTTGTTGTTGAAAGACAGCCTGTGTCAAGTAAATGTAGGTTGTAAAATCGCAGCCTAATATCGTTCACCTTTGTATTGCTGACTTTATGTCTTTATAGGCTGCTTATGTTCATTTAAAAGTAAAAATACGTTAGGGTAACTTTGCCGCTGTCTCCCATAAAATGTTCGAGGAAAGTGGATTAAAAAGTATATTGGAACATAATTCCGATCGGTTTACTAATATGTCCTACAATCGATTTTGCATGTGTTCCTCTTTTAACTTTTGACGCTGTCATCTTTTGTAGTGGAAGCTCCCAATATTGTTTGTGTAAATAAAATAAAACAATTTATCTGAAGAATGGAGATCCGTGAACTATCTTTTGTCATTTCCACACGTTCCTTTAACTTCTTTTAAAATTAATTTCGTACCGCTGAGTCGTGATTTTTACTTTAACGTAGTTTTTATTTACTATTCTTAGGGGATCTATTCACAAATTATTTACGACGTTTTCTGATCTTGTCCATTCAACTCTCTTACTGTGATTGACTTTGCCTATGCAAACATTTTGCTTATATATTCATTTACAAGCAAATGACGTTTGACGGTTTTCCCTTCTTTTTGGAATCTACATTCTTAGTTAACTACAGTCTCTCGTTATATACATAATATTGTAGACCGCCTGTCAGTCAGCGCAAACGTTACACTCAGTGAGTATACCAGAAGACAACCATACGAAACTATTTCTATTTTTGGGACTCAGCCTTTATTTGATAGGTATTAAGAATTTACTCTTCACTTAGCCTAAACTCTCCGTATTCCTCTTCTACCTTTATGATGGTCTACTGAAACCATACTATGTGTGAGGTTATGACTCCGTTCTTTACATATGTAACATTGACATGTCTTTAATTCAGCATTTTTGTCTAAACACATCTGCCTTTATGTATAAGTCAATATTAATTCATTATTATCTTATTAATATGTACTTTTCACTTAAGTACTATTACTTCGCATTAAGATATTTCCTGAATTATTCGTATTCGATTATCACTTATTGCTTCTTCTTATTTCACCATTTGTACTACGTCTTACAAGTGTAATAAATTTTCATCGGGCTAGGCGACGGGCATGCCTCTGCTCAGTTCGAGGATTAGCACATCGGACGAACTGGGATTTCTACATCACTGAATTATTGCCATGGCCAGCCGATTTCATAATCCCATTCGAAGTCATCTGTTCGGTAAGAACGTACTTAGCCTAATTTTATAGTGATCAACTTATTCTTAACCAATAGTGTGGATTAAAACAAAATCAGACTTCGGTGCTCACAGTACCATTGACATATTTATTACATTTATTATAGGTGTAGAACGCCTTACTTTTCTTTTTTCTTTGCATAATAGGATTTCACAATTTCTGATCCACAAATAAATTTTTAGACTAAGAAAAAAAACAGACATTGAGCACCAGCAACACAGGCTATCTGGTCTCAAATTTACAAAAGTACATTAGATATTGAGCCTAGTAGTTTTAATAAAGTAATATATTGTATTGATATTCTGTTCTGCAGCTGATTGTCCAATGTCCAACTGTAGTCAACAAGTAAAAAAAACTAAAAAGTAATCAGGTAAAAGATAAGCAAACTTTTGGAAAATAAAGTTTCGAAAATGCAATTGAAGATACGTCCAAAGGAGTATCAAAAATTCAAAATAAATTCAATAGCCTGGAAAATAAATTGATGCAAAAAAGTGGTTGGTGGGTGGGGGTTGAACAGAGAAAACAGATGAACAAAGAGCATAGGTAAAAAAAAAATAATAAAATAATCTTTACAACTAATAGAAACTAACCGCGTGCTGTGCGTTGGCTTGTCAATTATTAAAAATAAGTTCAGTTTGAGTAATTTTTACATTCACACATTGTACAAATACACATAACGTAAATTGTGTACAGATATTATTTAAAAGAAATCTAAACAACGTCAAGAAAAGATTTGTAGAATGGTGTGATGTTGCGGTAGTTCCAGGGTTGCACATCAAGCGAGTCGGCCGTAGATAACTTCTTTAATTTGATAAATTTTTGGATTAATTTTATTTGTTATTTCGTTTCAAATCCTTTATTGGTATTGAGAGGAAAGGGAATGCGTAACTGTAGGGTTGAAAACTCATTACTTACTTACTTACTTACTTACTTATATAGAAGGAAATTCCTAATTGTGAATTTACGCTACATCAGTATTGTGTTATTATTATCCTTTTGATTTACCATTTTAATAAAACGATCCATTGCTTTAAGCGATTAATGAGTTACAACTTTCAAGTCACGCTGACTAAGCGTCCATTTTAGCTTCCAAGATAAGAGGTCCTTTGCATCTTGCAATTGAAGGAGATTATGAGCAATTCAGCATTCATATAACTTGAAAATTTTCGATAGACTCCTAAAAACTTTATCCAATGGTAGGCCCAAAAAGACTTACCATCGAAGAATACTAGAAATTTCAAAACCTCTGATGATATCCACTGCGAAGCTCAAAAAAAAAAAAAACACAGAACTGTTAACACGCTACTGACAGCAGGTCGATCAATTAGAAGAATTGCTCCGAAATACCAAACAAGTAAAAAATAGCATCATCGTCCGCTGAGAAGTAGTTAACCCCGTCATTATTTGGAAGTCCTTTTATAAATGCAACCAATTTTTTAAGATTTATAATTTTCCGTTAACAGATCTCGTATTAGTAGTAATTAAGACTCAAAAAGAAAAAAAGACTGAACGTTCATACACGCGCCTAAGAGCGCCAAGATATTCAATCAACAAATTTAACATAACCTATGCATGTATATTTCAATAAGAATAATAACGGGAAAAAACATACACATCGTCCTTAACCTAAAAATCGTTTACACTCTTATGAACACATAAACATAACAGATAAAGGCATAAACCAATTCACTGTAGAGCATTACTATAATGAAGACGCTAGAATTGCAGAATGAGTCGTATAAGTGTTTACGTGCAGATAGACCGAAAAGTAACGATACTATAGCTATTAGGTGTTTGCAAAAATGTTGATCAGCGACTTCTGCAGGTAAAAATGATGAAGAAATGGGAAATACCAGTGTACGTAACGATTGAATTCGGTGGTTGTGAGCTTCCTCGCCAAAAAATAACAGTTTTTCATTCAATTTATTGATTGTTGATCCGTAAAGTTGAAGAAGTGCGAAAATGGATCGGTGGGTGGTTCGCTGCCCAACCAATATAATTGCGTTCGACATAATATCACCATGTTGGCAAAAATATGATAAATGTGGTAAAATGCTGTAGAAAATAATGGAAACTATTTCCACCAATAAATGTCTTTTTCGAGTGAAAAACTGATCAAAATTTTTGCAAACATGTAATAAGAGCCTTCGCCATCTTTTACATCGTCTTGAGGAAATTAGAGTACTGTTAAACGAACATTATTCATGGCTTACAGCGGGGCATAAAAGTGCTACCGAAATTTTTTTTGAGAAAAAGATGTGAACTAAATTACCTCCATCTAGAGACCGAGTGAAAAAAGTGTCGAGCAGCAGTAGAAATTTAAAGCACTGCCTCGACTCTTATTCGATGGAAAATTATAAAACTTAAGAAGTTTCCTTGGTGATTTAGAGTTACTTATCCCTATTAAAGACTTGCATAAGGCGGGGGCAATATCTTTAGTAAAAACAAACGTGAAAACGGCAGCTAGTGGAAATTCATTGCTTCAGATAATGAACACTTTGAAGAATACAATTGCAAGCCACTACATCACGTCACAGTTAAACTCACGAATTTCAAACAAAAGAATAGAATGATCACGCAAAGAAGGTAGAAGAATTAAAAACTTCCTGGAAGGGCTTTACATTGCCCATAGATTAACAAAAGATGTTGCCAATAAGTATAGTACACAGTAGGCTATCGAGGCAATGACGCGAAACTGCTCCATTGATAATGGCAAGAGGCAGGTATTTTCAGTACTGTGAAGGCTACAAAGTCAAAATTCCTAAACGGTTGCGTGGAGGCAACTGATACTTGCAGTACTGTAGTGGATCATATCAATTGGGGAAACGCTATAGTAAAAATAATAATCGAGGGTAACGATTATAATAGAGTTTGTGATAATCGTTTTAACGGTAGCCGTGACAGAAGCAACAGACATACGGAAAGTAACTGCAATGTGAGAGTAACACAGTTGGAGAACGACCAAACCCTCTTATGCATAGAGGAATAAATAAATATATAAATAATAAATAAAATATCGCAGTCTGACAAATTTTATAGGAATAAAGAAATGCATACTTCAATGACAATTCCATGTGGAAGAACAACGTTTTATTTTATACTGGCAGTTGCGAACAATTTGGTATTGCAACCAAAGTTCTAAAGCTCCAACGCTGGTCTGGATAGCTCTGATGCACCTTGCACTTGCTAAATCCAAACACGCAATTTAATTTTCGCTATATGGCTACCGAGACCTTTTTATATTTTTATATTAACAATGAGCTTAACACTATTTGTGAAAATCACTTTTCCACAGCCTTTAAATTTTAGTTAAATAAACCATACGTTTTCTCCTTCATTTATGCTATATAAAAATCTCGTCTTGTTTTTTCTACTTCATTAAGTACAAAAAAAATTCTTAAATAAATAAATAAATGTTAAAACGATTCTCAGTCTATATAAAAAAATGTAAATCGCATTACAATTTATCATTTTGCCCCTTAACCCGTTTGGTCACGACTTAAGAGCTTACATTAGCTGAATTTTAACGGAGAAGCAAAAAAGGGAGCACATACACAAACAAACAACAACTTTAACAGTACATGCAAAAACTCATTCGACCGATTTTAAATGCAAAATCGTATTTATTTTGATTTCAATTAATGCTCTTGTTATTGTTGTTGCAGTTGTTGTTTCCTTTTTCTGCATTTACAACAGTTTTTACTACAAGCTGCAATAGTGATTGCTGAAATTTTATACGATTACAAGTATTGGGTTTATTTGTAGTATGCGATTTTTTATATCCACCGTCGTTCATATCCTTCTATATGATAATGTTTTCACTCCATTTGTAACACCGAGAATAACTCATAGGGAATCTTTGAACAGCAGGAAATTTCAAAAGCATGCATCTCAAAATCATAGTTTGTCTTTCTATTCATTCATGACCTGGATTCTAAAAGTCGCGATAGGTCATACAGAACATTGTACTATTGCTGCCATGATATGCAAGTGGAAGACTTTTCCTTACGATTTGACAAGGATAAGCACAAAGTTTTTTGCCATGCCTAGGCATGTATTAGCGTTTTGCTAACGCTAATTACTTTCAAGGGACATTCTGCGTTGTTTGGTATTATACGAGTATCATTAATATATGTCGCTTCTTGTAACCAACAAGGGCTTCAGTTTTGATAAAAGAGATATCAAGAAACATATCGATTTGGTTTACCTCACAAAACGAGTGAAAGAAAAGAAATGAAAAGCGCAGAAATGCAGGACGTAACAGCGTTAGTTCTAAGCTCTACAGCATGATTTGTAGACAGGTCGATTGTCACCCAAAAAAATTCTTCTACTTGCATCTATTCATATCTTACGTGAAGAGCATCCGAAATTCGTTCTCATCTAGTTGTGTGGCTTTCTTTATAGCATCTACACTTCATTTTAGTGCTCCATTCTTTCCTTCTTCTTGTTCGTCTATTCACTCATTCAAACATACGTAAGAGTACAGTTTTTCGTTATAATATTGTTTAATGCAATTAGTGACATTTTTTTGCTTTAATGCACTTTTAACGTTAAGAGCATTACTTAGAAATTAAATTAAACGAAGAAAACGCAGAAAAACCCAGAGAGAGCTAAACTAACCTAAAAGAAAACGAAAGGGAATCGTCTATGAAGTGGCGGTCATGGTTTTTATGACGGTAAAGTGCAAGAGCAAAGCAGTTCAAATGCTCATTCAATCGTATTCAGTTAATAAAATATGCTAAAAGCACTTGAATGCTAAAATCGTACAAATTAAACCAAAAGAAAGAAAAGAAAAATGAAGGGAAGCAAAGGAGAGAAAAACTGCCCCAAGATTCAATTTCTAATAATTGAGAAAATCAAAGCATTCTATGAAAATGGAGTAGTTTCTTTCATTTTTTGCCTTTTAACCCGGAATATAGTTAATGAATTATTGTGAATGAGAAATTTTCTACTTTTTTTTTTTTAATTTCGACCATAGAATAAGTAAAGAAATTATGGTTTTGCATATTCCATCTTAAAAAGGAAATGAATGAGAAGAAAAGCTCTTGAAATTTGATTTGGAAGAAAAGGGATTTCAATAAAATTAAAAATATCCTGACAAAAAATAATAATTGGAACTAAGCCTTCTTAAAAATGCAGGGAAACTCGGTCAACATATTCTTCAAAAATTATCCATATGTTTAAAGAGTTAGTAGTCATTTGACGTCGTTCTTTTTATTCGTTCATTAGATACCTACTATTCGTAAACAAGTTTTGACCGATTTTTATACCCACCATTGAGGGATGGGGGTACACACACTTTGTTTTTTTTCCATAATGTATGTAAATTCCAAAAGGAAGCATCATAGGCCCTATAATGTAAATATATTCTTGAACAGCGTGAAATTCTGAGCTCATTTAGCCATGCTTGTCCGTCTGTGTGGTGTATGTTGTTGGCATTGTCCTGGTCACACAAATGATGATATCGATTTCAAGTTTACTAGAAACATTGGAAGTTTCTGCATGCAGGTTGATATTAAAAATGGGCCAAATCGGTCGGAGAAGAAGCCCTCAGTGGCGCGTAAACTGAGCGCAACTCCGTTTTTCTTAACAAAAATTTTTGGGTTTGAAATTTTCAATTAAAATGGACAAAATCGGACATGCCCACACAAAGTTACAAGTGATTAAATTTTATTTTTTCACTTTGTTGAAGTTTTATGCTTATTTGTCGTAAGATAAATACGACAAAATGTTTTAACCTATTTTGTGCTTTCCTCGAATGCAAATATATTGTCTGGGTAACAATGGGTTAATTCTAAAATGAATACTGGTGGCATGGGGGATTAATTTTTTTTTAATAGTACTCGCGATATGGGTATCAAATAAAAGAACTTCAAGAGTGCAATGCGAAAAGCATGGTGCGAGATTCGGATTTGATTACAATAAAATTATACGAAATATTGTAAACACTACTACACTACTACTCCTTCCCAATTCTTAGGCACAATATGATTTCGATGCAAAGAGGAGAACTAGTCTCTCGATGCTATGCATGAAAGGAGTCATTTTCTGCGTATTTTCAGAGGAATGGAAACTCTCCTCATCGATTGATGAGAAGTAGAAGCCATTGAATACGGCAGATGGTTTCAGTTCTTAGCTTAGAGCTGCTATCTGGGCGTATGTGGCTGACATGTTGATTTTCATCATACTGTGGCCACTTTCTGGTAACTTTTTCGTGTGGCGGGTTCAGTTGGTTCGAGCAATCGTGGCGACTCTACGCATATGCATTCTCCTCCGAAAATGTTTTTTCTGTGCGTGTGTGTGATTTACATATTGATTGGAAGAATGAATAAATTTTTGTTGTTTACCAAGAGTGAGTGTTTTGAGTAATTAGTAGTATTTTTTGTATTTTGATCTGAAAGTTATATCGTTAAATGAAAATTTGGTCATGGAAAAAGTTCGTGACGACATTGCTTTAGCTTTATAACTTTCGTGTGCTAATCTTATGAATATGTCAAATGCGTGTATGAAAAATGTCAGTCTATCGATAACTAAGAAACAACATTGTAACGTTTGTTAGTTAGATCGAAGGCAACCCATAACAATTCATTGTTTTCTAACTCAGCCAAAGTTCACAAGACTTGACTGTTTGCTGCTAGCAATCAAAACGGTTAAGACGCGCAAAAAAGTGCAGAATTTTTTGAGAAGAAAGGTGCCCTGTTTCATCGCGACAATGACAGATCATATATACTTTCAATACACTTGAAAAAAAAATGAAAGAGTTTCGCTAGGAGATTTTCCCAAGTCCAGTTGCCAGTCATGCAACTATTCGCAAAATTTTTTCATTTGAGAAAACTACTTTGTCGACCTTTTCGTCCATACATCGCAAATGTTCTACAGCACATTGGCAAGCAAAATGGCTCAAAACGTTGTCGATCCGAATGTTTGAGTTAAAGAAAATTGATTTAATTCATAAGAAAAATATGTTTTAGTTTTGTTGAAAAAATTCTATTAACTTTTTTCCTGATCTATTATGTGTATCGAGATTTTCTTGATAGTTGAAGGCTTTCGTTGATTTAAAATACGTAACAACGCAAAAAATTTAATAGATTTTGGCAAGAAGTGCATTTGCTGAGATCACGATTATACAAAAAGGAAATAAATACATTGCGAAGAATTGCAAACATTTAATTAATTTTATATACTTTTTGTGATAAATATACAAAAAAAAAAAAAAAAATAAGTAAAAAATATTATATAAATAAATAAGTTCAGTTTAACTAAGAAATATTTTAAATTTATTTGATAGATATTCGAGCTTCGCCCTGAGGTGACTAGAATTTTTTTATGTTTTTGTGAAAATATTTACTGTGACAAATACCACCCAAAAATAATTGCCATAATTCATTTTATACAAAAATTTCCGACTTTATAGAATGACCTAATTTAATTTCATTTCATATGCATCTATATGCATATATTAGGGTATGTATGTCTGTTCGTGCATTTATAAGCAAATATGTACGTATCTCTAACGAATATAGACAAGATTTATGAAGTTTACAGATAATGGCATTGTTGGCCATAAAATGTTAACAAACATTTATTGCCTACAATTGCAGTCCGGAGAGCAAGAATGAAAGAGAATCAAATGGAGAGAGGGGTAATTCACAAAGAGGAAATTACCACAAAAGTTATTAAAACAAACCAAATAACAACAATAACGTCAAAAATAAACGCACTTACATATATGTACACACATTTGCACATATATATATATACATTTGTATATCTATTTACATACACATAAACATATGTGCAAATCTAACTAAAGCATTTATACATATATATGGGTTCTTTGAGATAATTGGAATTGAGGTCAATGAGACTAAAAGAAAAATGTGTTAATTTTCAACACAAAAACTTAAAAGAAACTTTTTCTTGGTCTTTTCTGAATTTATGTGTTTATGATGGCAATAAAACGTAAATTTTTATTCGTTACTATGAAAAAGCTTTTCAAGTTCATTAAAAAAAGCTCTAATGCGTTCCTCTTTATTTATTTTTTTTTCTTAAGTAAGACGTAGTTCAAAAGAACTTAGAAAGAAAAGTTTTGCACGTTTAGAAGTTTGGTGGAGTTGGAGCCCAGAAAAGGGAAGTAAAGTAAAAAGCATGGAGCAATGAGTAAAATTCATTTATGGTAATTAGTAATTAATATAACTTTACACTTACAGATAACGTCCTGTGCACATGATTGCCTCTTCGAGTCTTTCGCAGTACTCTGTTTACAAAATGAAACTTCAGTTAAAGGAAGCGACTACGCGCGGACTCTCTTTGTCGGTATTTGTAATATCTTTCTGAGTATTTGTCAATATAAATATTGCTGAGAGTCACATAAAAAGGCTTTCGAATGAAATACAAGAATTACTTACCATCTGCTTGGAAGATATCTCAAGAAACCAGTTCTCTTTTCTTTCTATAGTCAACGCTGTGTGCATTCCCTGATGACCATTACAGGTCCAATCACGGATCACATTTACTTTAAAAACTTTTGTGTAGTGGTTGATTAGTGGTACTTTGATTATTTAGTCCATTCATTTAACGCAATTGTTTCTGACAATATTTTTTGATAGAATAAAAAATTTTAAAAGTAAAAAATATAAATACTTGGATATTATAACAGCACAACTTATATGGAAAGCACAGCGTACGAATTTAGCCACTACACTGTGCAATACCATGCGTAAGTCTACAGGATTGAATAAAAGGTAAGTGTACACAAACTTGTTAAGAGGTCTCAAGTGCTGTTGCAGTTGCCGTTATTGATCTGAATACTAATCATACCAAAATTTTCCAGCCTTACTTCTCTGACATTCAAAATAAAAATAATAGTAATACAAATTTTTAGCTTCAACGCTTTGAAGCTTTGAAAACTCTATCGCCTGCTCCGTTAAGATTTAGGTAAACACCGCAACTGAAAAGGCACTCACACATGGTGCGTTGAGTAGATTTTCATCTTATAACGAAAACTCACTATTTGCTGACAAAACATTGCTGGCCGTGCTTTCTTTTTAGCCGAATGCTAATCGTAGACGTACATGTTGTACTGCCTGATATGGAGAAAACTTTAATTATATTAAAATAGATTGTACTTAAACACTGCAGTTGATCCCTCGAAGTAGTAGACCGTATTGGCGAAATAATTATGTGTGTGAAGGAAAAAATGATTAATAATAGTGAAGTTTCTTATAAAAATAATTTTGATTAATTTTCTTATTTTTATTTTCACAAGTTAAACTAGAAAAGAAAATAGAGATCGGTATCCCTCCAGATTTTTCTTTGTCCGTCCTTAAGTTGCGTAAAAATTCGCTTTATTTTATATAAATATCTCGACTTTACTTTCCGATAATGATATTGATAAGTGCATGCGAAGAGTTTGTTGACAACTAATGAACTGTGTTGTATTATGGAGTAGGTAACTTCTTCACAAGGTGCTTGTTTTTTATGCAACTGTCCATTCATCCTTGCTTTAATGTGCTTATTCGTCCGCCTATCGAGTCATTCTTCTCCTTCTCCATTCGTTCGCACCATTTCTTTGTCGATTTGTCCGTCATTTCAACCGCTCATTCGCTAGGTCTCCTGCTCTTTCGCAGTTTTTTCGTCGATCACAAAACCCAAAAATCAATATCGAAGTCATTAAATTATTAATTTTTAAAATTAAATCCATTACGAAACTGATTATTTTTTCTTCTCAATATTTTTTATTTATTGACTATATATTTTAAAAATATTTGTATTATTTATGCATTTTGTCCATATTATGCGTTAATAAAATTTCAATTTACTTTACACCTGAGCACTGTATAAAACAACGTACAAAACAATCTTCTTACTTTGTTCGCATGGTTAGTAACTGGCGGTGGACGGTAAACCGAAAAAAAAGATGAAATAAAGAAGAATTTGCAGGTAATTTAATTTATTACAATGTTGTTGCAGTACATTATATGTGAACAGAGTAATATTAGGTGTGGGTTTTTTTTTTTCGTTCTTGTTGGACGAAGGGAACACATATGCGAATAATAAACTTTAGCAAAGCTTAACTTTGGAGAGTAAGTGAAAAAAAAAAAGAGAAAACATAAAATAACAAACGTATAAAAGCGAAACGATTCAAACGCGGTTATAAAGGAATAAAATATGCACACAAGCACGCACGTTTATATGCGCTGTTGTGTGTTTGGGTTTTTTAACAGCAACGGTAAATAGAAGTGTAACATTTACGTTAACTTATTTTTAACCGGAGACTGTTTCGTATATTTGATGTTGCTTTGAGTATTTCGTTGATTTTCTTCTACTCGTAGCATTTTATTGGTCTATTCAATTTGTTACTCCGTTTGAGAGATCCAGCAAGAAAAAATTATTTTCCTCTTTATACAAGCGTACATGTCATACACGATCTTGATTTTATACGGCGTGGAAAATAAACAAAATTCATTTTCAAAAAAAAATTAGTCGTCTTACGTTTTAAGGACATTTACTTCCATCAACCGTAATATGGTCGAACGATAATTCGGTCCAAATGCCAGATACCGCAATCTTCCACTAACTGATGCAAATTCACTATCGTTTTCATCGTCTTTTTCATTGACCATCGGGTATTTTATTATGAATATGACATAAGTAGCTTTTCAAAAAAAAAAAAAATAAAAAAATAAAACTATTGCTTGTTGTAATTTAAGAGAAGAGTTGTCTTTATTACCGCATAGCGAAATATTTAAGAAGACTATGAGTGAACTTCGATTAGTGTCTAGTCGTAGCTTTCACGAGTCCTTGCTCGGTAAATGCAGGATACGCGCCTTTCAGGCACCGGCCTTTCCCAGTTTCCCTTACTCTACTTATTTCCCTTGCTTTTCCTTGGTCTTAAGGTCCTTTCCAAACGACAAAATTAAAAAGTAATAGAGTTCTGTCAGTTATCATAATTGAGACTATAGATTGCTTTTGACTCCATTACTGCGTACATAAATAAGAGAGCGAGCTGCATATAGTCAATCCGACAAAGCCAAATGCTCGAAATTATGCTAACAAATTTTTGTTCTTTCTAAGGATAAAGTTATTGATTCTCACTAAAACAGCTAAAAGTTGGAACAACAATAACAATTTTTGGATCTTTTGCAGGTAATCGGCATGCACATAAGAAGTCGCTAAGAGCCGGTTGTAATTCTTGACAATAATATTTAAAATTTAGAATTTGACATCAGACAACCTGCTCTGTACATACGACAGCTCCAGTTGACAAGCACAGACCCGCACGCAGTTTTCAGTATTTCTGAATGAAGAAATTTGGCTTTCTCCACTTCGCATCGCACTTGTAAACACTCTAAGTGGGTAGAAGGAGTGAAGTGCACATACCATGTCGATAAATTACATAAGCGTAAATTTAAGACAGTTCGAAGGAATGAACAAATTGGAAGTTTGAATTCTAAGAACTATAAGGACCTGAAGGGTATTCTACGTATTTTTGAAATGTGTATTTGGTGGATATAATACTTAAAATCCGAAGGAGGTAGCGAAAGAACCAATTTAAAAGCGAATTTCAATGAAAAATACAGTTTGGTTCGATCCGTTTTCTAAAAAAAAGTAGAAAGTGCTGAAAGAGACTTTGACCTTTCTTTGAAAGTGTTATATTTAGGCTTTACAAAACCACACCAATTGTCACATTAAAGCACACACAACGTAATTTCTTTGAGGTTTGAATAAATGTGTTTCTATGCCAAAAAACGCAATTCGTAAGAAACATTATTTTTCCTGCTTAACTCGAACGGTAGTGCTGCCAAATACTTACGAATGACAAAGAGTAGATGCTTTAAGATATTCTAAGCCCAATTAACCATGACACAGAGCATGTGAAGCAATAATATCAATAATAAAGATAAATATGCATGGCATCTCCATTTGGGAAAGTCAACTTTACGTGTTGTGTTATGTGTGGTTCCAACCAAGTGAAACCACCCCTAAAAAAAGTTACGTACAGTAATTACTGTAATTGCTGCTAATGGGTCTGATACGCCAAATGTCATGAGGTAGTTAATTTTCAGTATGAAGAAATTCGACCCCATATCACAAACCTCACTCGGGAAATTCGAAGATCACAAACCGCACTCAGGAAACGTTTGCAGTCATAACCTGGAATATCCTACTGTTCACGCTGCAATCAGCAGACATCACTCACTTTGATTAAGAAAGGTTTCAACCTGTGACTCAGTGCTGATCGGGCAGGACTTCCGTTCTTACGCTGATATCTGAATGTGGTTTGTTTTGAGAACATTGCCTCAGAGGAAGGAAAAACTAGTAGAGACCAATGGACGACGCCTTGAGTAATCTGTTTATCTATTTTGTTCTGAAATAAACGCATTTGTGACGACAAAAAGACAGACCGAACTGATTCCCAATATTATCTTTTGGATCAATAGTTCCTTCCAGCTATTCAAATATCACCTTTCGCACAAAGTTTCTGTTAAACGTCTAATAATGAACCTACAGTTTTCGAAATCTGCAGCGATTTACTTATATTTATTTTGCTTGGTGGGTATTCAAAATTTGTCTTAAGCCGAATACCATATATTACACAAACATCTACGAATTATATAAACATCTTTTTTTGCCATCTACCCAGCCATATATTCTCCGGTACCTGTGTGTACTGCTATATAAACAAGCGTAAAAAAGAGTACAGGCGTCCCTCGTATAACAAGTTTGTTTCGTGTCATGCTGTATCGAAAGCGTGTTATACGAAACAAGGTATACCGTGCAGTATCGAGGCCTTGTCTTGTGTTATATCGAAACCGTGTTATACGAAACCTTGAAATAATATAAATAAAAGCAATGCGTACCGTGTTTTATTGATAGCTGAAATTTTGTTCCAAATAGCAGATAAATGGAAAAGTAAGTTGACTTCCAAAATACAACCAAAAATATATTCAAAAACTAATAATTATTATAAAACACATAGAAACAACTTTTTTAGACCACGAAATTAATTTTGATCATCGTTCTCATCACAAATTACAGCTCTTCTATTTTTTTTCTCAAGGTTGGTTGAAATTCCTCTTCACTTAGTTATTTCTCCATCATTACAAGAATTACCTGACGTAGTTGCAAATGCCTGTCTATTTCGATCTTGCAATTCTTTCAGAATTTCTTTATAAGAAGCTAAAGAACTTGTTAATTCTCTTTCAAATTTTCCGTTACGTACTGCTGAAGGATCTTTTTCAATGAAAAAATTTTCTAATTTTTTAACTGAAGCTATTCCTTCTTGCAGATCACTTAAATGTAAATGAGGAACCCTTGCAGTATTGCAAACGTTTTCGGAATCATCGACGTAACTAAAAGTGGAGATATCCATAAGTACAACTAGGTCTTCCTCATTCAAAGTCTGTTCCTCAAACACTTCCCGAACATCATCAATGGTCATATTTGAAAATTCGTCTCCTTTTAAATTAGAAGCAACCGATATTGTTCTGTTTAATTCTGATTACTCACTTGGCACAATGTTTCCTCCCTGGAGCAATTGGGGTAACAAAATACGCATGAAGGGTAGACTGCAAGCCAAAGCTATAATTGCAACGCAATTTAAAATAGAAAACTCTTTCCAACCTTGAGTAAGCCTGACATTTTTATTGTTTTCCAGTTTTTCGAAAATTTTTTGGAATGCTAGTCGTATGTTGTATGCCTTCGTTGTTGTAATGATTCCTTGATTCAATGGTTGGACCAGTGACGTGCAATTTGTAGAAAAAACATAATTTTTAGGTTACAATGATTCAATTCTCTATTATAACTATTTGCATTACCAATGAGGAATGAAGCTTTAAAGCTCAAATTGTTTTTTCCAAAAAGTTCTCTACTTCTAGAATAAAAGAATTTTTAAACCAGTCTTCAAACAAATTTTTCGTTATCCAGCCTTTTTATGCGCGCGCCAGAAAACTGGTAGATGAGACTTATCGACGTTTTTCAATGCTCTTGGATTCAAGGAATGATTTACTATCATGGGTTTTACTAGAAAATTTCGTGATAGGTTATTACATATTTGAAGGGTGACACGATCTTTACAAGGCTTTCAAGCCGATGCTTGCTTCTCATTTTTTGAAATAAAAGTTCGAGACGGCTTTGAAAATTTGATCTGCTGTTCCCTCTTCAATAATTTGTGATATTTCCAATACAAATTTTTTGCCAGCCTGTACATCCGTTGAATCTTGCTTTCCTTGAAATTTTACATTGCGCAAAGGAAATCTTTTTTTGAAATTTCGAAACCACTCTTTATTTACCAAAAATGATAGGCTTGGTTGTTCTTTGGAAGGAAGCTCATCTTTCTTTAAATGTGTGTAAATTCTGAGCGCTTTTTGTTTAAAAATAGTTGTGCACGAGGGGATTTGTTTATCTAAATAATCTACGATCCATATTACAAGAGCATGTTCCATTTTTATTCTGTTTGCGAGATACACGTTTCGCACCTTGCGAACAACCAAAGGCAACATTTTTTCGAATTTCGCCTTCATTTTTTAACATAGTTCGAATCGTAGCTTCGTTTAAATTTAATGATTTTGCAATCGGTGTTGGTTTTATACGATCTAAAATTCCAATTTTTTCTTCGAGTGAAATAAATTTATGTTTAAACTTTTGATTCTTTGTCTTGTCAGACGTCATCGAAGTTTAAGGTCCAGAATTAGATTTAACATAAACGTTACAACTTATTTTTTAACACACCACAAATATAAATGATTATGCACTTATAAAATTTACTTTTCAAAATGTTAAAAACAAACCAATCAAGAACTTTACAAAGAACAAAGCGCATACTGTTACTTCCCAAAATGAAATGAGAGATTTTTCGGTAGCAATAAAGTTGGGAGGTTTCCCTTATTATATTCGATTTTTTGAAATCGTGTTATATTAAAACCGTGTTACAAATATTCTCAATTCTTGTATCGTGTAATATCGAAACCGTGTTTTACAAGTACCTTGTTATACGAGGGACGCCTGTACATGATTTTTTTTCTTTTGCTACTTTTAAAAAATTTATTTACCACAGTTTCTGAAAGTAGCAGAAAGTGTTATTAAAGTCCTAGATATATATCTCAAGTGACCCTTACACAACAGCAACACTGATTAATTGCATTTGCAGCAATAAGCGTGAGAGGAGTGCAAGCAATTAAACGAAAGGGAATAAAGCTAACGCGCATTTTAAAAGAGAAAGAACAGGATGGAAACTCAAAAGGGAGAAGAAACAATAATAATGTGAAGAGTTCTTAATTCCGAACAAAAAAAGAAGGAAAAAAAATACAATTAACACTGAAGTAGAGACAATTGAAGATTTAAGAGAATATATTTTGTTTTTAATTTACACACATTCATATGCAAACAAATCAAATGGCGTTTTCTTTTTGTCTTGTTTTCTTTTTTCTTTCTTTCTTTCTTCGACACTTGCAATTGTCGCGAGTAATTAAAAAGGCTTGAGTCTGGTGCTTTTTCTTCTTAATTTTTCCCTTTACCTTCTCAAAATTATTTTCATTTGCTGTTGCTTTTTCAATTTTAATTTTTTTTTGTGCCGTTCAGAATAATAAACTATTGTTGTAATAGTATAAAAAAAAACTTATTGTGGTTCATAGACTCTACGTACGGCTTGCACATTACGGGATGCAGAGGTATAGAGCAGTGTTTTTTTAAAACAATAATTGATTGTCATAAAGAAACAACCTTCATCTGTAGTTACAAAACACACGAATAAAAACCAAACAAAAACCTGCAATACGGTCCTAATAAAATTGCCGCTATTTTGTGGCATTTAACAGACTGGCCGATGGCTGGCCTTTTTTTCTCAAAAGCTGAATCTCGCTGAGTTGTTCCCCTAATGTTCCTTTCTTTTCATCGTATCAGTTGAAAAGTAACCAGATAACAACATATTTTTAACACTTAAATAAGCGACCTTGTAATTCAACTTTGATCAAGTTTTAATTCTATCAGAGCCAAGAGCAAACCTTAGTGCAATCTGCGGTTGGTTGCTATGATGTGGCAATTAACTCTAGTCTAATTGCAAATAACCCACTTGTTATGTTAAATTTACGAAGCGAAGTCATTTCATAGTTTGAAAGTTCCTCCGAAAACAAAGAATACAATATAAGTCGCACTCATCTTGGAGATAGCTTTATTAAGTCAAATGCCTTTAGTAAACCTTGGAACATCTGCATGGTCAGTCAGGTCGTTTTAAGCAACTGTATTCATTTTGTCCGTAACAATAATCGTACATAGAATTGATCGTTTGCCTAGTTCAAAGGCCGAGACACAGAGCAGTGATCTTCAATACAATTTAAATGACCACCTGTAGCTCATCACCTAACTTTCTTGCGGAAAGAAGAGAACAGTTCTGGCTAGGGTAAGCTAAGCTAAAGCTATAATTTGGCATAACTTTCGAATATTTTACTTCTTGACGTCGGGACATACTGAATGGTTTTCCCAGTTTATGATACTCGCAGATACTCATCAGAGAAAACCATTAAGTGCGTTTACATCCTTGATCAATCCGAGGCCACTTATTCGTATATTCGGTCGTTTCTCCGTAAGTCTGTCTGTTTTTCGAGCCTTCATGGTCACGAAGATGTAGCAAAAAAATTGCTTTTTAAAACCTGCTACACTAAATCTGCATATCAAGGTTGATATTTTGTTAAGTTCACGCGTTTAAAATTAAGAGGTGACTATCAAACCCCTAAGCCATGTGCAGTTTCCTTACTTTTTAAAGAGTTAATCATTCCATTCTTTTTCACATTCTCATTCCATTAGTTTCCGCATTCTATATCCCTGCTGCCTTCACTAAGGTGTTTGTTTGCTTAATTTATACTTACGTTTGTATACGAGTGAATTAGCGGATCATCCGGAATATTTACATGTGCATTTTATGAAAAACGTGAAGAATGTAGAAAATTGTTACTGCTCTGTGGATCACGTTTCGCGAACTTTTCAATTACATCAGTACTTACCTCTGGATATTTGATAAAAGTAAAATAATGGAAAAAATTCGAGCAGACATAACAATATAACCAACCATTAATTACTAAAGCCAATTATAATCAAGCAGCGCAATTGTTATTTATTGATTACGATGATAAAAGAAACCAATTAGTAGAAGAAATCTTTAGGAAAAATTGTTGAACAAAATGCAAACAGTATAACTCTATAACTAATTACAACAAGGAAAAATTTTTTATTTTCGATTCGTTTAGAAACATTTACAATCATCGCTTATAACCCTGTCTTAACGCACAAAAAAAGATTACCAAAGGCACAATAGTTGTACAAGCGCTAGTAATAATAACGTTACGTAATTTGAGAAAATTATCAAGTTTTTACTTTTTTGATAGAAACTCATGCCTTCCCTTGATTTTTGAACCTAATCGTCTAGAGGTGAAGCGGAAAAGTTTATATGTAGTGATTCCCCAAAATGGAGGCACTGTAAATATTCAGTTTTGTCGCCGACATCAATGCCTCGTCCAGACCGCATAATGGTTTTGGATATCGTAAAGCGCCCATTGTTGCTTCCACAACATGATACAGCGATACGATTCTCCGACTTAAAGAGGAAACGTAAAGCTCCGTGATTTCCCAGGCTTCAGGGCAATTTTTTGACGTAGTGCCCAACGTACTGAAAGTTCTAAAAATATATGACAGCGCGATATAAATTATAATCCCATGAAGATATTACCTTAACGTAAGGAAGTCACACTTCGGCCCGTTTTTTAGAAAAATCGGTCGGCACTGATTTTTGCATCTGATATGCCATCAAGTGAAGAGTCTTCTTTTTTCAAAAAAAAATCTTTTAGATATTAACAAAAAGCAGACCAGACTGCTTGGCTCGTTTAATAATTATGTGATCAGTTGCTCTATGCGACTAAAAATTGCTTATATATTTTATTTCTACCTTTTCCACCTTCAACTAGTTGAGACCTTTTAATCTTCAATCTCTCGGTATTTTCTTAATTAAATATAAGGCAGAATACCTTTGTATTACGTTTTATGGTTTGTAGCGCTTATTGCCATTCAATATTTTCTTCTTTCTTAGATATACACAGAGGCACCGTTAATTTCCGCTAAGACATTAATTGGAAAAATAAAAACAAAAAAGGTCATATATACAAAAGGCATCACCCAGGATTTAATGAGTTTCTTATTATAAATAATTTCTAAAGGAAACAAGTAAAAAAATTGTGTTAGGCTGTGGCCGAAGCTTTTATATCCATCGCGGTTAGTAAAAAAAAAAACGCAATAAATTGAATTTCGATACTCCATTCTTGTGCAGATTATTGTGCAGATATGGCAGTAACTTTTTTGTTTTTCCAAAAAAAAAAAATATAAAAGGTGTGTATGAGTCTCTACACCGATTTAACCTATTTTCAATATCAATCTGTACTGACTTCATTGCCTTTGAGAAATTAGAGACCAATGTCCTAGTATTTACAACGAAAGGCAGGCACACATTCGGATGGACAAATATGTCTAAATATAATCGGCATATCGGCATATATATAATAACGATATAAATGCCGATCGTGCACATACACATATATATACATATACGTATACTTTGCAGATATATATATACTTTGCAGAGTTAGCGATAGTTCTTTGAAGGCGTTGCAAACGTTTTAAAAGAATCAGTATACCTGCAACATCTCTCAGGTGGATATAAAAGGCGATAAATACTAATAAAAGGTTTCGTTTAGTTAAGGTTTTTTAAATACATGTGCATGTGTGCGTAAATGGCAGACAAAGGCGAGAAGTCCAACCCTTAGATCAAAGTTCAGAGATTAAATAGTAATTATCTCACTTGAATGTTTCGTAGAAATTGAACCAAAAAGTCGTTGTTGTTAGAACGCAACACAAAAAGGATATTCTGCTTCACTCTTGTCTACTCATTAATTCAATGTATTTCTACTTTTCAAGCGGTCATGAAATAAATTGTCATCGTTTTAAAGGATAAAAGTTAGTTTTGACCACAGTTAAGGATTGCGAGCGAAACATACATAGCAAGCAGATAAAAACAGGCCCTAACGTAAGTACCTTTACTTTGCTATTCACTCTTACAAATGAACTGCATTGTTAGCCTTTTACCGCCGTTAATATCTGCAGATGATATGTCTGTACGCTTACGTATGGGTGTTGGGCGAGAAGAGAAACCTTATAAACAAATGAAGCGAAATTTATGACCAACGCCTGTCCACTTAAACAAAAGAATTTTTACAAGTCATGTGGTGTCATTTATTGCTTCATGTGTTCGCTATGCGCTTATATAATGTGTTCTAGCCTCCGAAATATATGGTATAAGTAATTACTGAAATCCAAGAGCTTTTGCTTGTGCTTGCTACATGCCCTTACTGCACTGTACTTCTTAATGCTTTGTGCAAGTTTTTTCTATGAGTCATTGTAACAATGACAACGCAAGTGATCAACAACCATTTGTAGTAACTAGAGTGTATTGTCAAGTTGTCATGTTTGTTTGCGTTTAAACAAGCTTGTAAATAAGTATAGCTACAATTTTCTAATTTTTCTTCTTCTCTTTTATTTTCGTGCTACAGTCTTAAGTTCAAGAGCCACATAACAAGTCATGAGCTTAGCAGGATTATTGTTGCTATTATTGCTACTCTTGTTGTTATATCCCTTTTAAAACTCTAAAAGTCTAATAAAAAAATCATTAAAGTTGATTTTGTCAGAACTTGAATTTACTTAATTTGCATTCATTTCATACATGAAATGGGAAATATTTTCCCGAAATAGCTAATGCCTTAGCCTATTATATGAACGAAAAAGTCTTTAATTATGCCTTGGGGGCACTAGGAGGCAGAGAAGTGTTGGATAGATCGGGCAATTAAAAGTAGAAGCTGAGCCAACATTTTTCTATCATTTATCCACTTGCTATCAAAGTTTGAACTGAAAAAAAAGTATGGACATAATACTAAGCATGTGCGTATTGAACTGTAATTTAAGAGATCTTGGAAGAAAAGATCAATGAAGAAGTATACGCTCATATTTTGGAGTTAGGCAGTAAAATGCTAAATGTTTTATTTCAAACAATATATCCTCGTGAGTAATGTTGTGAAGAGGACTGTGGTGTGGAATGAAGTGAAGAGGAAGATGTAAATTCGATTCAACTAATGTTAATAAGTAATGCTTCCTTTCTAACATTAAAAACCGTATGAACGCTAAAACAAGAGCGTAATGAGACAGCGCAACGTAACGTGCAATGTGTTGCATACAAATGCAGGCAGTAGACAACACATTTTGCTGCTAAACGATTCTATTCCACTAACTAAGATCTTCATGAAGAGTATAACGACGAACTTTTGAATACAATGCTATTTTCAATATATTAGAGAGATACGTATGCTTACGATTATGTTAGCCATAGCATCCTGAAATAAGTTCAAAGAACCAAAGGCAATAGGGAAATGTATTTGTAAATGCAGGTATGTAAAGACGGAATAAAACCTTAAAAATGTTTTTCTTTTTTCACGTTCACAATCTGTTTGAAGAGCTTAAGTAATGAATGAGATACCGACTTTCTATGATTTCCTTGCCATTATCCCTCACATGGTTTACTGTTACACAGGCTAAGAGTAACTAAGTACACATCTTTTTATTCATCTCTTGGTAGTGGTTACAGTAAAAGTTTTATTTATTTTCCTATCTCCTCCCCCCTCAACCCATGCACATTTTGTTTGCATTGCGTCAGAGGCTTAAAATCATGTGCCTAGACATACGTATTTTTATATTTAAGTGTTTCTATAAACACATACGTACGAATGTTGTATTTGAACAATGCATGCGTTTGTGTTTTATAGCCGTATAATTTATGTGTCTGCCGCGTAAGTCATTGTGCGGTACTTAAATCACAAAAATTTGCTATCACAGCTACGATTACTGTTCCTGGCCATTGTCGTGCCTGTTAAGTTTTGTTATTGTATTTTCTCCAAACAAGAGAACAGAAAAAAAAAAGTTATAAATAAAATACGTAACTAACGATAAGATGACATTATGTACATTTATGTGCATTTATTTTGTTAAATTAACATTCTGTGTTAAATTTTATACCTTAACGGAATATTGTGTCTAGGAGTAGGCGGGTAGTTGAGGAATTTTAAAATGAATTTTTTTTATGACCGTAGACAAAAAGCTATTACATTATTTATGTACATACACTAATATAAATAATTTATATGATTTTCCTTCTATTCTGTTTGTGTTTGTGTCATTCATTGTTTTCAATGTTTTATTTATTTATTCATTTTTCTTTTTTTTTTTTATTGTGTAACACTATTTAAAATTCATTGCAAAATGTTGTAGAATATCAAACAATTATTATATTAATATATTTATTTCATTTCCACCCAACAACCCACAAAAAAAAAAATATATATATATATATATATATATTTATCGTACAAAAAGTAAATTAACACATTCACAATTGCATGAAACAAAAAAGAATGCATATATAAGAGTTTCGGGCCAATCTCTGGCTTCTTATTAATTGCATGGAAAATGTCCAAAATAAATATTTAGATTAGTACACGTAAGAGACTTCGCCAAGGAGCAAGGATAAAAGTGTGATCCCCTTGAATTATTTACGCGAATCTCTTTTTCATGTTTTACTTTCTTCAAATCATAAGAAGTTATGTAAAAGCTCGAAGTAAACAATTTCTACCTAGGGTCACCTAGCTGCCTTGCTGTTAAAATTTTTCATTGTATGGCACAATGTTACATTGCGAAGAGAATAGAATGCGCCTCTTGATATACAAAGTTGCTTCAACAAAGACAAACGAACAGACGATTTTGAACAGGTGAAGAATATATATGAATGTCATCAGGGCGTCCACGCCAGAAAATGTGTATATCTTCGACAGCGATTGCTTGAATAAGAGAAAGACAGACATTTCAACTAATTAAATATTATAGAATTCGCACTTGCACATCGGTTTTCCTTTGTTTCCTAGCATAGCACATTATTTTTGCGTTTAAGATTCTCAATAATCACGTAGGTAATTTCTTCTATTTTACTGGCTCGCGACGTGCCCGAAATACCGAAGTGGAAAAGTCGATTCGGACACCGATGTAAGATCGTATCCAGCTAATTTGGTTAAAATTTCTCCCTTATCCTGTCGTCTCTCCTGTGAACCTTATAATTAACTTATACTCTCAGCTTGATCCTAACTTACCCAACATCACATAAGAGCAAAGGAAATCTAAGCTGAAAATGGAGCGCGATTTCTATTTCTCATTATGCATCATAAGAAAACGACGTTTCTTTTTCATTATACGTATTCTGTGAACTTATCGCTTACACAACAAAGCTCTAAGTTTGTAAATTAAAATATAGGTGCATAATACGTGAAGAAGTAACATATAAATTGAGGATCACAAATAAAATCATTATCGCTACTTAAAATATGATCAATATATAGGATTCCAATATCAGTGACAGAAAGGCGATAAAAGAGAGAGAACGTAATGTATTGGAGTAAGTGCCAGATATTATAAAAATGAGAACTACTCAATGACTCAATGACACACGTGGCACATTTAAAATGGCGACAAGAATAATTCGATTTATGTAGTTTTTACGCAAATTATGTGTAAATATATTAAAAATAGACCGAAATGACTACAAAGGATGAGAACAGTAAGCCATTAGTAGAATTTACTTTAACAAAAGGAAATTGGAATATTTGGAAGAAGAGTGTAGACATTCATTTTTCCCAAATGGGTAAGAAGATAAGGTCAAGAAAGCTACACTACTTAACTCTATTGAAAATATTGCTCATTCTCTCTAACACAGTTTGTGGAATCCACAATCCCCAATTATCAAAACATACCAGAAAATCTATGAAAATCTTCTTCCCCATTTCACCTCATCTACAATTATTTATCTACAAGGAAAAAACTTTCATAAAGTGACAAAACGTGATGACGAAACAGTTGCTGAACGGGTCTTCAGAGTAAAAAAGTTAGTATTGTGTCAAAGACAGGTTCATAACGGGTTTACCTGAAAAGATTTTTGTCCCGTTGTGTGAACAGGACGATATACTTACTCTTCATAATGCATTTAAAGTAGCATTGACATCCAAAACGAAGATTTGATGTAATGCTAATAATGTTGACACCCATGTTGATTACCTTAATAAATTGATGCTTAATAAATATCCAGATCGAAAAACTACAATAAGAAGAACCTATCCAAGGAACATAAATCATGCAAGCACTGCGGTTGAAAAAGCCATGATGGTAAAATAGCCCTCACTGCTTCAGTTTGTCGGCGGAAAAACAAAAGCTCAATCAACTTTAAATTTTGTTAATAGCGAATTAAATTTTGATAATTCCGTTTTTAGTGTTGTAGATAAATCTCATTGCGGTTTCCTCACGTTATCAGTGGATGTTAATAGCGTTGGTGTTATAGCAGCATGTGAAACGGGAGCTCTGTGCACTTTGCGCTCGACGACATTTTTGAAAAATTAAAATTCAAAGCTAAAACTTAGAAAACGCGACAATTCTTACGCTAACTGCAGCGATCGCATGCAATGACTGGTGAGTATGACGCCAACCTTATTTACAATGGCATCACGAAAAAGGTTGCCTTTGTAGTATCACATCCAACAAATGCTCCACTCTTTCGACGTCGATTTATTTGAACTTTTCATTTTGAGTTACGACAAGTAAGCGAAATCGAGTTACAAAAACAAATATATATCGTTGATTAAATGGAAACTCAATTTAGCCAATTATTTAGTGACCAAGTAGACACTTATAATAAACGTTGATCAAAGTGCCAAACCAATTTTCTTCAAGCCTAGACCATTGCAAACAAAAATAGAGCAAAACTTAACCCTTTACACTCGGCACTATTTCGGACATTACCTACCAGCAACTCGACATTTTGTGCCATTGTGCCGTTTTGTGGCATTTTAACAGAAAAGCACAGGAGAACACGTGTTTCTTAAAAAATTGCATTGGAATAATTTCATTGTCCGTAATCGCTAACAAACTATCATGTCCCCTCAGAGGGGACCGCCGAGTGATATGCTAGACTTACGTTGTTGCCGAGAGCAAAGGGTTAAATGACTTAATTGCGTATGTGTTCTACAACGAGCATATAATTCAGAATTGGGAATATCCTTGGTACCAGTTTTGAAAGGCAGTGGAGGCTTTCGCATATGCGTCGACTATAGATACACATTTGGTAGAGTTTAAATACCCACTGTTACGCATTAATAATATATTCGAAATCCTTAGGAGTCGATGCAATTTTTGCTAGCTTGATCTATCTAACGCGTGTCATCAACTTTGATTAGATGATCAATTTCAATTCCTTTGCATTTGGACCACGCACTAAAAGTAAAACGCCTTGCATGTGGTGTTGAAATGGCGGTAGCCACATTTTAAAACGCAATGGAAAATTTGCTATGCGAGATTTCGAATGTCGTTGTTTATGATGATGGACTGATAATTGACGGAAAGGACTTAGAACAACATGTTAAATGTTGCAGACAAACAGCCTTAGATTGAATGAGAAGCGTGCTCGTTCTTTCAATCATACCTAGGATTTGCCGTAAACTGAAATGGAGTAAAAAACCTTAATAATCATATCTGAAGCGTAAAAAATGCGCCGATTTCGAAAAATATTTCAAAATTAAGAATTTCACGGGAATGGTCAATAATTAAATTTAAGTTATTACTCCAAGTTTATATAAAATTTCGCTCAGAAGATGGGTCCACTCTGTAAATTACTACAAAGTAACGTAAAATTCTGTTGGAATAAACAATATCACGGAGGTTGTAGCACGATCAAAGCCGACATAATCTCAAATCAAGTATCGATTCAATATAATCCAGAATTCTTAATAGTATTAACAACTGATGAAAATTGATGACGATCTTATGCCGATAAGTGTCATATTTAGACCTTTAACCAAAGGTGAAAAAATTTTAGTAGTCCCGAAGAATTGCCTTGGTGGTTACGAAATTAAAACAATATTTATTAGGTAATCCGTTTTTATTGAGAACTGATCATGTCTGTATCTTTGGTGAAAAGAAAGGATTACCAATAATAGCTTCAGCGCGCTTACAGAGGTGTGCATTAATATTATCCGACCTTAACTATATTGTTGGGTACATTAAAGGAAGCAATACGGAAACTCACACGATTTATCTCCCACCCCTCAAATAAATTTTATTGTTGTTTCCCAGGGGAAAACATATGTTATTATAACTGACACTGAAAATCAATCATATTTAAATTTTAAGGATATTGCAGGTGAAACTCGTGGAAATCCAATTTTCTCTAACGGAATTTTTCAAGGAACAGTCAAGGCATTAGAAGATAATGAATTTGAATATTTTCGAAATAAGCAGTTGGAGCTGACGGTAGAATATGGTTATGTGGGGATATCGAACTGTCAAACAAGCGAGGAAAGACAAACAACGAAATAGTGAGACGATGGCCGAAACGTAGTGGGTGCTTGCCCAATCGGCAAGAGTTATGCCTTTAACGCATAATAATAATGTAAGGTGGGTCTGTCTCAAGCCCTTCTGGGTTAGATACATCCGCATTATCTTAGTATACCCTTTTCCTACGAGCGTAAAAAAGTTTCAGATATTAGGTTGTCATGTTTCAATTGTTTAATTTTCGTGCCTCTATTTCTGTTCCCAAATCTTAGTTTCTGATGTAAGTATAACGGCGTAAAAACTTTTATGGAACAGTAACGCCACTCTCTGCTGGAGCATTTCTTTACGTGTCAGGCCCAAGTAAAAACGCACGTGATCAGCTCGTTTGAATTCACATACATGTTGAACGCAATTGTTGACGCTTATGTTTAATCTGCGCCATACGGCTGTCACACCATATGAAATTAATTCACATCAAAAACGGAAACTTTGGGCGGAGTAAGTTTGGCTCAAAAGCGACGTCTTTCCAAATTCTGTATAGGTATGGATTATTCATTTTGTGCGCAGCTCGATTTAACAGTTGTTGTATTGGCAGCTCTACAGGTGACACGGGTTTCCCATGCTAATTTTGTGTGAAGACAAATATCCCACACTCACTACGTTGAGCAAGGATGCTGCTAAGCGATTACCTTGGTTGACAGTTGTGGTGGATTTCTGGTAAATAACAAGAATTTGCGTGTATTTGTATTCTACAAAAGTCCAGTAGGCGTATTCCGGACTTGAATTGCCGCCACACCCTCAATGACTTTATCAGCGCACATCTCTATTTAGTTACAGCAAGCGCATGCGGAAAGCCGTACGTTACCTGCATCCACGTACACATTGTTATAAATAGTACATCTTAGTAGTTCTTTTATGGAAAGACTAAGTAAGAGTAGATTCCAGACCGATCCTCGGGTATTTCTCTGGTTGTGGCAAAGCACTCTGCTGCTACATTAGCGCAGGTGGCCATCATTGATCTGTTGACAAAGTATGAGCGAATGAGTCTCACTGCACTGTGAGAAATTGTAAATTCTTTTAAGCTTAGCTGAGTCAAATGCCTTTGAAATGTCTACGAAGACAAGAAATTGTATGTTTTCGCCAATTTTGGTAAACGCTGCGTTGCCGTTTAGATATAAAGGACTGACATGAGTTTATTCATTCTTGCCCTCAGAGGTATTTGTGCATCTGCATATAGAGTAGTTTCTAAAAAAATGTAAGGACATACCGATTATACGCCGCTAATCATTTACTTCTTTATGTAAAAATAGAGTTTTTCGACGCTTCTAGGTTCTAGGAAAAGAATAATAAAACATTACAACAGTTCAATAAAAATCCCGTACGATTCAACCAGATCACAGGCGTTAGATTTTACAGACATAGAGCTCTCTAGAAAATCTTCTTCTGTTGAACACATAGGGAGAATTATTTATGAGGGAACACAAAGTAATACCGGCATTATCTGAGGTAACAGGCACAGGGATATAGACCAACTTTTCATTCAAATGATCTGTATTCACGTTTGATGAAACATAGATTATAACAGAATTCCACAGTGCAATATGAAAATTTAAAAATTTTCATCGTCGTGTTATGATCCGCCAATATATTTTACTAAACAATGCTGATATATTTTTGCCAAGCTTTGGCTCGTTTGCATCGATTGATTAATTGTTCGTTCTTTTTTTGCTTATTCTTATGTGAGTATATATTAACTAGGTGGTTGTAAGATACGTTCTCCCTTAATTTTAACTACGTTAAGCCTTCATCTTAAGTTTTGCCTAATCTAGACAAGTCTATACGCGAACAGTAAATAAATAACTGAAAGATTTCTTGAGAAAATATTCATTAAAAGTGAAACTCAGCAAGGTAATGTGTCAACATGGATGATTCCGTTCTGAGTTTATTAACTATACATTGTTAGAATGTCATCTTAGCACTTAGCTTGTAGTAATTATAGACCATACCCTCACCGACAGTTAGCGCATCGCTTTATCTCCTTCAGCGCAAAAATAAATCGAGCATAACCAACTCCTTTTCTTCGTTTGTTCATCAGACATAATTTTCGGCTCAATGAAAGCGTTCGCCTGTAAGGTGCTGTATGAAGAAACATATGAGGTGAACCTAGTTGTTCGAGATAGCCCATGTTTTACGCTGGGGACGCTGCACGCAAATAATTATCATTTAATTTATAAACTGTATAACTGACATTAACTGGAGAAAGGATTAACAAGAATTCGCAGATTATTTCACGGAAAAAGGGATTAACACAAAGGTGAAGTGAGGTTTTGCTAACTTGGTTGTAAGAAGGTATATAGGAGCAGTATTTGCAGGAGGCAAAGTCAGTCAAATTAAAGGTTTTGAATTGTTGTATTCGGAAGGGCACAACCAGAAGGAGCATTAAAACGTTGTAAATATAAGTTCTGGAACAGCTACGTCTGTAAGCCGTCAAGGTCTGTTCAACTATCGAACAACAGACTCGATTAGTTTTACGGCTACTTTAAAGTGCCACTTAAAGAGGATCAGAGGCGTGCAATTGCTGACCTAGCTACTTGGGAATATGTGGGAGGAGGGTTTTAAATTTTTTTCTCACGGTCATTTCACAGACTGTTACACCTAAATGAAATGCACCTACTTTACCCTTATAGGAAAAGACGGACGGGCGAAACCTACTTATCAAACGGGCAGATCACAAATCCTGGGTCAATTCTCTATCNCAATTCTCTATCCTAGTCTACCTTTAGTCTCCTGCGGCTCACGATTTGCAATGGGAGACTGCGAGGTTTGTTCTGACGACCCTAAGGCACTTTCCTCAAAATTAAAAAAAAAGCGAATGCGTTGTCTTATTTTTACGTTAACGTAAAGAATTATAAAAATTTATTGAATAATAAAAAATAAATTTAAAATCCTTATTTCAATATATTCTTCACAAAAAAAAAAATAAGAGAAATCGAAATCCCAATTCGTTCACACGTTCAGTAATGTAATGTTAATAACATATAAACGTAAGAAAATAATATATGTAGGTAGATAAAAAAAAAAAAACCCTTAATGATGACGATTTGTAATTTAAATTTAGGATCATGAACTGAGACAGATGCTTGGATACTGATGGGTGTGCTTAAAATACTAACTTTTAATGCGAAATCCGAATACAATTTAATTCTCTTTTCGCGACATTGCTTTCCTCTCTTATTGCAATTCAATTATATCGCCGATGAGTATGGTATAGTTGCAATGATTTAAAGAAATGTATTTGTAATTTGTAGTACTAGAAATGACAGGTGTTGCAGGGGTATTTTTAAAGGGTAATGTAAACAATTGATTTTATTTTTCATCCAACTATTTTTCAAAAATTCGATAAACGTTTCAAGTTTTTTTCGAAAGTTCCATTACACTCCAGACACACAGGTAACAGTTACATATAACATTTCATTTTGCTACTACCGCCCCGTCAGAAGAACTTGAAGAATGTATAATACAGTAAGCTCTTTAGTTCACTGATCACAATTCATCATAATTACGTTAAGTCCGGTTGGACTCTCTTTTCTCTTTGGTTTAAGTTATCAACGTTAACACCGCCCTTACAATACATAATACAAATTTAAAATTGGACATTTATGACGTATATACGTGTGCACAATACGTGCGCAAATCCATATACACATTACGAAAATTTAATAGCTTGCGCATCAGAAATGTTTGCCTGCGTTAATTATGTCACTGTCACTTTTCTCTCTCATATCTACGTAGACAGTGTTTTATTCCTCTTTAAATTTCTTTTGGATATAATTTAATAATTTTTGATTTTTCTTTACAATTTGTTCAACCCACTTCCATCCCAGTCGCCATTTTTTTTTCTAATTGTCTTGCATAAAGTGAAATTCTAATAAATTTTTTGTGCCAAGTCAATTGTGACGGTGCTTCTGGTGCTGGGGTATGACTCAATCACACCGGGATCCGTTTCCAAGAAAATTTATACTACTTGGATCTCTGGTTGGCTGTTGTTTTGATTTTATTGGTTTATTACAACGATTTACGGTTTAGAGGTTACACACGGTTTTTGGATTCTTTTTCTTTTTCCTTAAGCGCGGCGGGATAGAAACCCAGCCTGGTGGCCCGACTATTTTCGCGATCTTTTCTTTACTTTTCTTATTATTTGTTTCCGACGTCGCGAGTTCCTAGAACGAGACGAATTGTTTTTCCGTGGGTCATAGCAGCCGCGAGTCCTTGCCTAGCTGGTCTTTGTAAAAAAAAGTGTCTACCAGTCCTTCAGGGGTGGCGATTAAGCTGAAACAGCACACCTCCTATCAGTAAGGTCAAAAGTCCTTTTCGCTTTTCATGGATGGCGATTAAGCTGAACCAGCACATCCCCTATCAGTAAAGTCAAAAGTCCTTTTCGTTTTTCATGGATGGCGATTAAGCTGAACCAGCACATCCCCTATCAGTAAAGTCAATAGTCCTTTTCGTCCTTCAGGGATGGCGATTAAGCTGAACCAGCACATCCCCTATCAGTAAAGTCAAAAAAAACCTAATAGTCAAAGTCGTTAGTGTTTTTAACTTACCTCGGCGGCGGCTATGACACAATAGAGATTGAGTGCACTGCGACACGCGCTTATCTAGTGCTGGCCACCATGCTGTCCCGTTATGAGAATGCTATACTTGCATGGGTTGGTTTGGGTTCGATCGTGCTTGTTTGATCGAACCTGTCAGTTTGCCTTACCAGTGCATGGCATACAGCTTATCTACCTGCTTAATGCTATGATTGTATGTATTGGTATACAGATATCTTACTAATACTGGGTGTATATACGAATACTTACAGCTATGTTGTATATTTGAATACAGTGATCTTACTACTACTGCGGGAGGAGGATGGCTGTGGTAGCCCCTGTAACTATAATTGTGCGGACAGACTCGTTTATATTGATGGACTTGTTTTTATTTCAGTAAGGAAGCAAAACGCTTCCTTACACAATGTTTATCACTGGAATTTTATTTTTGGTTCGAATTTTATATGAAAATCAATCAATTAAAATTCCGAAATATTAATCAAAATTACACCACCAGATAGTCTGTCAAAACCTTCTTTTCCGAATTACTTGTTTTTTTTTTCATCAAACTTGTCCGTGCAAGTTTTTGTTTTTTTCGGCTTCCCAACTCAATCTTCCGTTGTCTTCTTCTTTGCAAAAACCCTAACGAACACTTTTTAATATCAATCGTTTTTCTTCGAGTGAGATTAACAATCCCACTCATGCAGGGTTGTATCTGTAATAAATGTCATAAGATACAACCTATTGTTATATTTGCTATAAGTAATTCCTAAATAGATCTCGCTAAGAATTGTAAATAAAACTTATGTTATCTTAAGAGTCACAATTCATTGCTACGAACTTAATCTCCAGGAAAGTTGGACAAATCACAAATTGTAGATTTGGTGTAATATTTTCTTATGTAATATATTCTTCTTACATATTATAGATTAGCTGTTCTTTGATTACGTAACATACATCCTGTATCTTCTGAAAATTCAAGTTGATTTGCACTGAGACTTTTTTTTCGTTGGGAACTAAGTTACGTCAGTCTATGAATTCTGTTAAAGTTTATGCATTTGTGAGAAGTAAACGTAGTAGTGACTTAAACATGATCATGAATCTAGAAAATATAATTCATAGTTTATACGTTACCTTTCACTTTGAATTCCCCTTTTGTTTTATTTCTTACTCTAAGCTTTTTCGCGTCTTTCAAGAAATGTAGCCTCGCAAGCGTAGCGCTTGTCATTTTGTATAGCAAATACTGCCTTTAAGTACTAGCTTAACGCTGGAGTCGAAAAGAAGCACATGGAGAAGGAACATCAAATTTTGCCAAATTTTATAAATGAACTTCCAAATGGGTAGGTAGACAGTGATAGATCATTTGATATAGCTTTCACGAAGAGAAAGTCTCTGGAGTATCCCACCGCTTGCTACTTCTCTAACCAAAAACTTTGTGGTTTTCTAATCAAACTCTAAAAAAAATTCACCCATTATTCATAATAACCTTTGTTGTCTAGAAACGTTCTGGTAATGAAAGTGGAAAGAATAGATGCTTTTTTGAATTCTGTATCGAGGAAAGATACCTGTTGGAAAAAGAAAAATCTGGATGCAAATAAAACTTTTCCTCACTGTTACAAATATTTCAATTACTTACTTTTCTTATTCCTTAAACTTATATATGTACCTTAGGAAAGTAGAAGATGTTCGTTAATAAAGGAAACTAAGTATGAAGCGTTGACGGGATTTCAGCTCAAATATTTGTCTTCTTTACTAATCAGTGCCTACGCATAATTATTTGACTTTGAGATTATGGCGACTGTTGAATACAATTATTTTTGTCGTTGCACAAAAGCTGATATTAGTAAATGTGTGAGAAGAATTGATTTATGGGCCATATGTGTGGAATTATTGTTGGTCGAATAGCAACATTTCACTAAAAGATAGATAGAAAGGCTAAACAAAATATTACACAGATGAGAGGGAGTGGGACAGAAGTTTACGTACATTGATAACAAGCTCCTTGGAGACGACCACAAGCAGCTGTGAAAGTTGACCACCACTACAGAAGTAAGTTAAGTTTTCTTGCACATGTATGTGAGTGTAGACAGAGATTATTGGTGTTAGGATGAGTTTGGCGCTGGTGAGTGCATTTATGCGTGAACACAGGTGTACGTGCGTTTTGTATGCGACGAAACTGTACACACTCATCATTCGTACATTGGTATTTTGGTGCAAGTGTTCATATAAATGTTTGAATTTAAGCAAATCTGATTTATGCATGCTTTGCTTACACAAACACTAGTTACACATACGCATGCACATATGTGTATATAAGTATACTAAACATTTTGATTGCATTGCAGTGAATTGCATACGAATTTATCACTACGTCCTGGGGGTAAACAAAACTTCTTTGCCTAAGTAAATACACACGGCATGGAAAATACATCATTTTGAATCAGGCAGGCAAGCAGGCAGGCATATAACAGTAACTGTTGTACCTATACCAGTAGCTGTAAGTAATTTACAATTAGAACGATGTATAGCTCACCGCAATGAAATTGCATTTTTGCAACTCTTAGCTTACACTCGACTCCAAACCACTAACACTTGAATTCAACATACATTGCTGGCAATTAGCTGCTACTGTTATGTGAGTTAAGCAATAGTGAACATCTCCGCTTCCTCTCTCCCTTTCTCTTTCCATTCGTACTGTGTACATACAATTGGTAGGATATGAATAATCAGTATGCGTCTACAATTACTAAATAATATTCATATGAAAATGCAAAACCCACGAATACCCAAAGAGTTTGCCAACAAACGCCGTATACGCGCGCATACATATTTACGCATGCAAAACAATAATAACAATAACAACTAAATTTTGTCGAAATACATTCCATAAGCAATTTAGTGCGAATTTAAATTTAATGAATGCGCTTAAAAAATCCAAAGCAAAACAATAGGAAAAAGAGCAAAGAAGAAAAAAAGAAAATTGCCACGTTTTTATTATAACCATCAACAGCAGCAGCAGCAATGCTCTGTGAAAGCTACACTCACTGACTACACTTCGGCAATTGCTTTGTCACAAACCGAGGCTTATAAAAGCTCTTGTGCCCGACCAATAGTAGAACGCATAATGTTTATTCATATATTTTTGGAACTTCTCTCTACCACTGCAGTTGTTGTTCATCATAAATCATAAATTTTCATTTTGAACCCTGCAGTTATTAAAATTTACTTAAATACTTTTACTATATAGCTATATGAACGCATACGAACATATGGATGCAAAGGTGTGTGTCTATATGTGTCTGCGTATGGATTTATATTCATATATACAGTGTGTTCCTGTGATTTGGTTATAAAATATTTAGCCATACAGTGATTATGTCTGGCTATTTGTAAGTTGTTTTCAATACGTATGAGTGTGAGTCGATGTGCGTTTACGTGCCTACGTGTATTTATGATTTTTATGTTTGTTGATTTTCATGCAGTATTTATAATTTATTTGCTTCTGATTACATTTGTGAAATCGTGCACACAATCAAAAAATAAACTTGGACATACGCACACATACGCAAGCATACACACAAAAGATATCCTGCAAATATTTATAATAAATGAGCAATATTATATTCATACCCATACACTTGCTTTCATACTCTCAAATAAAGGTGAATGTCATGTGCGTGTATGTGTGTGTCTGTAAGTGGTCAGCTATTTAGCATTTATGCCAACCTAGGCATCTATCTATGTATATTCTTCTTGTATATATATATATATATATATATATATATGCGTGTGTGTGTGTGTGTGTGTGTGTGTTTGTTTCAATATTTAAAATTTTTACAATTTTTGAATTTTTGCACAAATACCATTTGTATTCATGAATGTGTGCATACGTCTATAACATAGGCTGGCATGCATTCATGAATATCCAGCCATGAGCTTACGCTTATGCTGAATGTATATATGTATGTTTGTAAAGTAACAAAATGATAAATGCATTTTAGATTGTTGCGATAATTGCAACAGTTAAAAGCAGTTTAGATAAATATGCGTACACTTATCCCTATACATAAACGTGCACACTGCCACACGCGCGTCCAGGTATACGTATAAAACGCATATAAATATGCTTTTGCGTTCATTTGCTTGTTTATTTATTTTGTTGACTTTATTTAAAGGTCTGGGGTTATAATAAATTTTAATGTTTTATTTGTGATTTATATTGAAATAAATTCTTCTTTTGTAAATCAGATAAAAAAAAATATTAAAATTTACTTCAGGTCTTCTTCAAACAAAAAGGAATTCTAAATCGTTTTAATTATGCCATCATCCTTCCGCAGCTTGTTGTGTTTAGGAATTCTAGGATTAAGTTCAATCGTCTTACTTAAACCCGAACCTTAATCGAGAACTTTATTTTTTTTTACAATTTTTTCTTTTCTTTTACTATTTTCCTTACCTATTGTTACGTTTGTAAACAGTACACTAGAGATATCAAAAATTGAAACTCTGACTAGAAGTATTGCAGGATTGTTTGAGAAATAATTCAATCAAGAAGTGAGTAGTATCGGTTGTTTAACGTAGTCCTTCTCCAAAGAAAATCTGCGGCGTTCCATGCTTGTTATAAACTTTTTCCATACTTACGATTCCAGGCAATGATACGAAAAAAGGGTACACAAATTCGGAATAATAATCAGCGCGGTTAGGCCTATCAAGGTAATTCTATAATAATTAGTTGTTTACAATTTTTCATTCAATATTTAATGGTGTGCGGATTACCATACCGTAATATAAAAGAAACCTACGCAACATAACGAAAGTTCTTGCATATGTCTGTAGATTTCGATCCTGTGATATATATCAAAAAAGATTTCACCCACGCGTTTGAATCAAAATTGTTTCCACTATGGTTGGTAACACAACCACAATTAACGTTTTCAGTCCAATTCATATCCAATCAATTCTAATTTATATTACGGCACTCTTCAGCCAATGACAAACACTTGGAACACCTGGATATCAATTCTTTGGGTATACTTTCAGGGGAAAACTAGAGATAGTAACACGTTAAACTAGGTTATCTCTGGGTTGTTTTTACATTATCGCTATGCACATGGGCAGAACAAGCCCCTTTTTTTAACCTTGGGTCTTTAATTGATCAAAGAATCTTTGTGGGAAATTCAGATTCTTATTTTCATTTTGCCGGCTGTGCAAATTCCACAGAAATTGTGAGTCAAATTAAGCCCCTTCGGTCGAGTTGATATGTATAGTGTTAACAAGTTGAATTAAGTTTACCGGGTAACAGATTAATCACCTTTCAAAGCGTATTTTTCCTAGGGCTTAAATTATTGCTATGTTTATCTTCTCGAAACGCTTTTTATACTTCATAGACCGAATGAAGTTTGACGTTACCAGTAATTAGTAATCGTCCTTAATATTTTTTAATGAACGTCGCAACTGCTGTTAAAATATGTCCTTGCATAAGACGTGATTTTTCCTTCTAAATTCGTAGGGTAATGCTAATCCTAGTGACAATTGATGAACAATAAATTGTTAGGGTATCTAAAGCCCAAATAAACGCGATATAGAATAAGTGTGCCTTAACATGACGATCAAGTTGAACATCTATAGCGGCCCAAATTGGGAGGGATCAATAGACTGTAGCGTGTTGTGAGTTGCAAGCTGCTTCGCCCTAGCAAGATCATCACTAGGACATACTATGAACGACAAACGGTGCGATCAACTTGAAAGACGTGGGAATATGCGAAAGGTCTAAATGTCGCGATTTTTCAGAATGAGGACAATCGCTTCCATGCGTCAGAATTCACCCAAGAAATGTTAGCAGCATTGAACTTGGATGTGCTAGTCCGCACTGCATTAACCATACGTGAACCATTCTGCTTAACACGATTTTTATGACAGTACCGATGAGAAGTATATTGTTCTGGTTAGTCTCAAAACGCCCCATATTACTCCGATATGGAGTTCGTGTGTATTCTACAAAAATCGATGAAATGAACCATAACCTCCAAATATTATAAAATACGAAAGTTGACTTTGTTTTGGTGTCTGAAATTTTGTTAGGATAAAGGTGGTGGGTGAAAAAAATTCGTTAAAGTGAAGTATAAGTTATTTACTTGTTTTCAACTAAACCGCTTTTTTCATAAAACAAGTACAAATGGACACGGGTGGACACGGCCCGCCTTAATTAATCTAGAATACCTCATCCAATTTCATGGTAATCCGCCGAGATTATACTTTGTTTCCATGGAAAGGTATATTTTTTGTGAGTGTCCATATTTTGTGGTAAGCCAAAACGTGAACTGACGTAGTCCGAATCTTGCTAATTTAATTTTCTTGTGAAAGGTTTGATTGTTTTTCAACTATTTTCATCATAAAGTACTAATAATCAGACTTTATTATCGTATAACTATTTAATTTTTAGAAAACCTTTCTCGAGAACCTTTAGTATTTTGGACTAATTTTCACTATTAAACATTAAAAATTGGTCGTCTTCCCCAAATGAAAGCCTACTTTTTGTGGATTACGATATGTGGGATTGGCTGCAAAAAACGAGTTCAGCCGATTCAATTTTTTCAAATCAATTTAGAAATTTAGAAATGCAGTTTGAGATGTACCGAGTGGAAAACACTACTTTATCCTAAACACGTGTGTTTCCTATTTAATTCAGTAATACTCATCTTATAAATTTTCTAAGAGGCATGACCTGTCCCTTGCCTATGCAGTAGTAGATGCCACAGGGCAAGTCCAAATTATTCACACGCCACACGAAAGTGCGTCAAAATAGAGAGCTGACACCAGAGCTATTGTTCAGACTACAAATCTTGTTCGCAAAGCTAAACTTAAAACGGTTATCATCACAGGTAATTCGTCGGTCATAAAAGCCATCTACAACCCCTTAAATTTCAACTGGAACATTATTACCAAATAAGAAAGACCTTCGCTGCATACGGAGACAAAATTAAAATTTTTTTACATTCCAAGTTATATTGGTCTGTTTGACCTAGCGGCCAAATCCGCACCTTCGGCGCCTTTAATTATGGACGACATAATGGAAACATATATTAAAAAAAAAATTAAAGAGAAAACTGAGGAAAAAAATCTACAGTACTGCCACCCACACTACTCGCACATTAATCCTAACCTCGTCGCATGTCTTTATCCAATCAACGTCGGGAAAATCAACAACATTTGCAACAATCCGACTTAGGCATACCATTGCGACGCTTCATTGAATCTTTAAGAATTATACTCCTCCGATATACATCTGTGGACAATATCTCACGATTGCACATATATTTTTTGAATGAGAAAATCTTTCTAATATTCGAAGATTAGTTTTCGAAGCATTTAACCCTATCAACATCTTGAAAATACCTTGAGAACTTAATGTCAATAAAATTTCCAATTTTGTTACGCCCTATAGAACTAAAAAAAAAAAAAAAATAGGAACTCATAGTCTTATTCGTTAGTGCTCATCCTACTTTTAGTTCTACAATTTGTCCTTTCTCTCTAAATAAATTATAGCAATAATAATGTAAATCTCCTTACATGGATAAGAATTTTCATATACAAAGTTTAGTAATTTAATATGAAAAGATTGCCCGATGCGTATGTATGATACCGTCACTCGGCGATTCTTGTGGGGATACTTTTAAAAGTGCCATTGTTTTCGTAAAACGACTTTTTCTAAATTTGACGTTAAATATTTGGTTGATCGTAAAGGCGATACAGTCCAATTCTCGTGGCGTTCGTTGTTGGACCGAATCGGTATACCATATGTTGTCAAAATACCTCCACAATTACGACAATATCCATAAGACAATGCAGGGACAGACGCCAGATAGACCAGCTATCCCAAGCAACTCTGAATGTTGCACATACTTGTTTAACGTCAACATAGCCCGTATTGTAAGTCCTGTGAGATATAAAACCCCGAAAGAAAATTGTTTCTACACTTTGTATTTAGCACGAAAAGTTACCGTTAGTAACCACGCCTGATTGGCGATATTTATGGCTCTCTTCAGATTATTAAATCGAAGCTCAAAGCTCTACTTGCTTAGAGTCAATTAGCGCAAACTCGGTACAAAAGTTACTGAAGAGAAAAAGTGATAAGTAAAAGCAGTAGCATGTAAGTTGCTGCCGTTCGCCGCAGCGGAATGTTACTAAGCGAGATAGGCTCAAGAGAAACTTATGTAAAAATTTGCTTTTATATTTTAAAATGGCGAAGATCCCACTAAGAAGTATTGCAAAATAATTCTCGTCTTTTACCTGAAACTTTGCTTGGCATCCTTTGTACCACTTTTCATTCGTAAAAGTAAAGGTAGAGGAAGTAGAAAGAAAACAAAGAAAATTTAAATATCGGAAGAGGAACTATTCCTTTAGTTCATTGATGTGCATATGCCGGTCCATTTCCATTTTACAAAGGCTTAAAATAATTTTCAAAATTTTAAAACACAATAGCAATCAAAGCAAATGTCGCACTAACTTCTCTATAAAGCATAAATCATAAGGAAAACAATTCTTTATTGTTATTATTTGGATGCATACGCATGATATATTACACCTACACCTACACACATAAATACACATTTACTTACCAGGCACAATAAAATTTGCTACATATGCTTAATACACAATAACAAAACCTTAGAAACTACATATCCGTGACAGGAATAACAATAACAAACGAATGGTTGAAGATTTTAATGAACGTACGAAAGAAATAATTGCAACATTTCCCTCTTAGGTTAGGTTGCAAGAAATATTTGGTGTTTATGTGCGAAAAAACAAAATGGGTCCGTATGATTATGTGTAGCCAACTGAATTTATTATTTATAAAAATATGTTGATTGCTTGCTTAACGATTACTTTGCGCACAATATAATGAAAATAATAGCAGTAGTAAGTGTACAAAATGTAAATTTGTCGTTATATTTTTGATGTCACCTGCTTTTTTTTTTAATTTCTTATTTTCATTTGCACTTCACATTTTATTTTATATGATTTTCATACAGGAAATACAGGAGAATAGGGGCGTGGGGTAGTATACGTACTTTCTAGTAAATAAAAAATATTGATAAAATTCAATTGCACTTAACTCACATACTCATTCACTAACGCAATGATATTTACATCCCTGCGTGTGTGTGCAAGTGTGAGCGTCTGAAATGAATTATGAATTATATGCGCTCAGGTACTACACACACTTTTGCCTTTATATACAAATACAACGATAAAATAATTTACATTTACATTCCAATTGTGTAAATGTAAAAAGTGCACGAATGTGTACGAAAAAAAAAAAAATACAACAAATCGATACGTAATAAACTGTACATGTGTGTACAGTGCTCCACGAAAAGAGTTGCGTCAGTTACGAAGGCAATAAAATTGAATTTTGTGCTCAGAAAGGCTAAAACTTATTAGTGATATATTCGGATCTAAGCGAGGGTTTATTCACTACGACCAGTCCACTTGGTGGAAAGTTCAATATTTTAGGGCAATTTGTGTTTCGCGTCTGCACGCAAAATCCTTTCATGCTTGCTTTTAGACCGTCGCATATATGATGACTTCAAACGGGGAAATTCTGCACTAAAAGAAGTAAAAACTGTAGTCAACCATCGTTCACCATGAAATATCCTATCCCGTTATACGGGGGGTGGTTGAAAAAATGGTCTGCTTCGAACCATTTGCAATAGCATTCGTCCTCGGTCCAAAATGCAAATTTCATCAAAATATCGCAAAAACTGCACCCTGTATGAACAAGCAAGATTAGGAAACGCTTTCTGAATCGATTGTGTAAATACGAAAAGTTCGACATCGATCTAATATTTTAATATTTACAACTACTTTGCAGACAATATTAAAAAGCAAGAAAGGCAAAATCTATTCTCGACTCGGTGCACCATTATAATCGATCGTATGTGTGATGCTTTGCGTTTGCGTATGTACTGTGAGGAGGCTAAGCCGTACGGTCGTTTTGCCCTCTCATCTTCTTCGTTCGGCTAGGAAGTGCTAGTATGTAAGTTAGACTTAAGTATTATAGATAGCAGTACGTGTACAACGACTAACGGATAATGCGCATCTCAGTTGAAATCATTTGATCCAGCAAATGTAAACCAACGTATTGCAAGACGTAAATGATACAAACGACGTAGTTAATCGTGATCACAAAATTACTTAAATCTTGCGAGAGTGCCCTGGATTTCGATAAGCTTACCCCGCAACAGAGAATCTTTCTCACAGTAGATATCGCGTCTTATTTGAACTCGCGTACGATTTTTTGGTAAATTTATAAAATTCAGACGATTTTCGAATTTGTCATGAAGATTTTATTTAAAAAAATGCGTGTGCTCTAGGTGCTCTGAAAAAAAGGTCAATAAAGTTTAGATTGTAATTTAGGGGAAGAAGAGGGAATGACTTGATCTTTAGTAAGTAACTACTAGTTGATATTTTATTAATGATTATATATATAAAATACAACTTCTTCTCAGCTTTGATTTGTAATCCACGATTTCTTCGATAATTGTATTAATTACTAGTTAAGTTTTTCATTTAAACAAACGAAAATAACGAGAATAGCTGCATGACCATACCGCGTGTTGTAATTGTAATGTTTATAGTTAAAGTGAAAAGTTGTAATAAAAACCATGATTATATCACGACACGCTATTCAGTTAAAAATGGTCCTTTGGAAGTACGTGGTCGCCTATATGTAGACAATAAAGTTCCTTGTGGATATCCAACGAGTACGTAAATGCCAGAGGCGTAGTTGTTCAATGATTGCCTTTGACAAAACGACTCACATAATTTAAAAACTGAAGTTCAGAACCTGAAAGGTATTTGTCATATTTTAAGCTAAACAGATTTTCGATAAAGACGGGAATCGTTTCTGAAAAAAAAAAAAAAGATAATTTGAAATTAGATATGAGACCTACTATTACGGGTTTGAGCTACGAGCTGAAAGGGATTGTGGTGGTTTCAAATGGCCAGGGCGTTGATAAGCGATTGGGAAAATTATGGAAAAATTTCTTTGAGATATAAAAATCCATTATTCCCTTCAAATTGTTAAAGCGATGCTAGAAAAATTGAACTTTTCCAATCACCTAATTCTTGGCATAACCTACGGCTTACAAAGGAAAAAATGTCTTTTAATTGAGATTTAGATCTTCGTGCACACAGAAATGCTGCCAAATTTTTTCCATCATAATTATATTCTTGCACTGAGTGAATTTCATTAAGTTCATCAAATCGTTTTACTTAAAGTTACTATCCTCTATATTGCATTCAAATCAATAAGTAATTCGTTTCAACTTATAAGTGAAGGGTCTTTGTTTACATGTAAGTGGAAAATGGAGGCTGTTTTCTCACTTTCGCCTTCAGGTTCAGTGTATTTGCGCAAACATTTTATTTTCTTTCTCCGAGCGCTATCATCTTTTTTTCTTCTTTGTTCGTTTGTGAAAGGCAAAAACGGAGGTGTAAGCTCATGAATCAAATGCAATATTTTTTGCCCTTTCATGCGCTACTTTTTATTTGGCTAAATCTTAGTTTGTGAAATTGCGGAAACACCTGAAATCACTGGAACATTTCCACTCCAAATGCAATATATTTCGTAATTTAGAACCAGTTGTGGCAGGTATCATTTTTGTAAATATACTACAAACCCGTCTTACAAAGACGACTTGGCAGTTTGCTTAAATCTGTTTAGAAATTTGGTAAAAGCTTTTATGAGAAGATTAGGAGTAGATAAGTAAATAATAAAATTATGACCGGTTTCTTCAATGTGCGAAATGAAAAATCAGTCGAGAAAGTCCTTATTTAAATAAATTTTAATTGAATGGGTTTTTAAGACCTCCTTTATTGACAAAGCAAGGCAACAAGAGATAGTTTTGAATAAATAGGAGGTTGCACAAGTATGCAAAATGATCACAAAAATTGATTAGCGTATGAATATTGCGTGTCACTGTGTTGTTTGATATTGAGTTTGTACATATAAACAAAAAATGTTCACGTACTCTTAACAAGTGCTCTCGCCCCCCATTTGTTTGTATTATTCGTATATGTGAGTGAAAATTATTTATTTACATATAATACATATATGTACACATATATATATATATATATATATATGCTTATATGCATATACATATATACATATATATATGCACATATATAAGTGTGTGTTTGTATTTACTTTCGCAGTTTTCTTCTTTTCTCTTTTTTCAAATCGTTAATTCCATTCGTTACCCGATAAATACTGTAAATTATGCCTTCATTACGGTTTGCAATATTTTTCAATCTTGTTGTTTTGTTTTTTTAACTTCTGCTGTGATTTAATAGTTTCTAGGTGAAGTAATAAATAAAACTCTCATAAATCATATTTATTAATGTAATTATTTATAAAAAATTAAAACAGCAACAACAAACTATAAATAATAATTAATAAAAAAAAAAAGGAAAAAATTAAAAACTATTACAAAAACTATATAATAATCGTTTGATAAAATACTTGAAAAGGATTTATGCGTACGCTGCTGTGAGTTGATATATACGCAAGCGACGATTTTAACTCTCCTTGCCAATGTTGCAGTGAAATAATTGTGATTATGTATTTCGATGTAATTATAACGCGTTCGTGCATAATTTTCTGTAAATTTTCATAAACTATTTTGGAATAATCTCGGAAGCGCTAAAATTTTAAAAGGCTTTCATCGATTGGGGACTTATTTGAGAAGCATTGCTTGCTTGAGCCCCTTTATAGAATTTTTGCTTGCAACTCCGAGAAGGAAGCTTCAGAAACACCACAAAGTACGTATATTGTTGATCTGCATCAAATTTTGAATCAATTTAAGCTGTCCATCTGTCCGTCTATATAATGTTTGTTGTAAACATTCTCGTGGTCGCAAAAAAAAAGTTTTCCACTTCAAGTTTGACGGAATAATTGGGAGTTTTTTGAACGCAATTTGGTACCGAAAAAGAGCCAAATCGGTCGAAGTATATGAAGACAGCACCACGTAAATTGAGAAAACCTCCGTTTTTCAAAAAGAATAAAAGGTGCTCATTATTCTTACTACAACGGTGATGACTACGAAAACTTCTACGTATACTCTACAGATGATGCTATTCTACTCGTAGAAAACTGAGAAAAATGGTTCAAAATTTACTTTGTTTCGTGTACCTTTACGACGTGCGGAACCATAGTTCCAAAACAAAGTATATATATTCTTGATTAGTATCAAAGTCAGAGTAAACCTAAACTTGTCCGTATGTTAGTCTGCTCATCTGTCCGTCTGCCCAACTGCAAAGTATCTGTGGGAAACATTCTCCCGTGAGCAAATATAAGGATATCACCAGCAAATTTGGAAAAGGATCTGAAACCTACTCAAATTTATCAAAATACACGCCTACAACGCCCACATGCCTATGCAACAAAAAACTGTGGGCATCTTTGCTCTTCGTGTTTGTTACTTGTTACTCGTAAAGCACATACACCATATAAGTTTCCGTTTTTACTCTGAGAATAGAAAAAATCAACCACGACCGCTCAGAATTCTTTTTTAAATATAGCAGTTAGATGGACATGTCGATCCGCGGATAAAGAGAGCATTGTATAATTAAATCATTGTTTAATTAAACTGATTGTTTAATTAAATTGATTGTGTAATGGAAATAATACGATCAGGATATCTCTAGGATATTCCGATAATGCAAACTATGTTAGAATACGCCTGTTGGTCCTTTATCAATTGTTATCATGATAGTTCAGAATTGCTTTCGGAGAGGATGTGATGACGGATTGACAGAACCGCGGATGAATGAACGGAAGCTCACCTTCAAGTTCTGTTGTATTACCTTTGGCAGAATTGAAAATATTTCAATATCTCTATATATTATTGGAAGTCAAATTCGTTATAGGATAAATCTGTAAGAATTTTCCCTGAATATCGATCATAATACTTCAGATTGCTAAACAAATGTATGGAGCATCTGGGGAGACATTTTAACTATTAAAAATCGGATGAAATTACTAAGGGTTTCCCTTGTTAAGTGGCAGGAGAAAAAACTACGCAATCGAAATCACTTAAATTGCAACCGGCATTTAATTTCTTGGAACCAATCTGCGAAATGCGGTTTCAATAGCACATCAGATCCTTTTAGACTAAGTTACCCCATCATAAGTTTGCAGGTATTTTTAGAAGAATTTCAATTCTCAAATGCTGGCAGCATCGGTCCTTTTTCAATTAATCAAACTTAACCTTAAAAAAATGAACCAAAGTTTACAAACAACAACAACGGCATGTACAAACAAAATTCGAAAACAAAAAAATACATATATATAAAGAAAAAGAACCAACACAAGACTACCACGTCTTTGCATATAGTGCAAAAACCGCGAGCCAGCAAAAACCAAATGTATGCAAATGAACGCCGTTGCAAAAAAAAACATGTAAAAAAAGATGAAACCAAAAATCACAATAACAACCGTCACTTTACAAGCCTGACTGTGTTTGTTGTGCGAATATTTATATATACATACAGATGGGTGTTTGTAAGCCTACTACTGGTACTACTAGTGCATATATAATTTGACCAACTAAAGTGGACTTTGATGTACCCTTAGATTTAAAAAACAAAGAAAGACTTTAGTAAACCTATACGCATACACGTATAGACATATTCTTATATACATTTAAACGCAAACATACATATATATAAGTTTACATTGGTGTACATGTAAGAGCGTTTTTTGCTATTTCAAGTATAAAGCCGAATATGAGAAAAATGGAAAAAAGAATTGCTTTTTCTACATTGTTTTGTAGATAAAAGAGTTGTAGCTGTAGCTGTAGTTAAACTTTGTTTTTTTTTCTCCTTTTTTTTTTTGGTTATGTTTTGCATAAAGTGTTTTTCTCACCTTCTACGTATGTTTGGTATAAATGCAAAAATTAATTGTGCGCAACATACTCCACAATGTAGGCACAATGTTAGCTGGATTTGGGCGTATGTGTATGTGTGTGTATGCGTACATTCGGAAAGCAGCCAAAGTGACAAATACAAACGTAAGCGGTAAATTTACGGTGGCTCACCGCAGTTGAAGTGTATAAAAGAGTGAACAACACAATCGCAAGCACAAAATGCGCACATACACACACTCATGCACAATACAATGAGACATAACTCAAAGCAATACAGCATAAGCATCAACAAGAAGAACAACGTGCACATAAATAAAATAGACAACGAACGAACATAATGACATACCGGAACAATTTTTATGTACATATGCGGATGCATATGTGAAATACCAACACAAAGATGCGGAATGCGTAAACACGTGCACATATATATATATATACATATATATATATATATATATACATATATATTTATGCAGATGTGTAAAATATGTTTTAATTTTGAAACTGGCGAGAAGGCATTTATAACTCAAGTTGAACGTGGATCTGTGTGTATGCGTTTGTGTGATTGCGCGAGTACAGAAATGAAGCGGTATGTGAAGCTATCGTTCTTTCGGTTTAGATAGTTTGGTGAATGGCAGTAAGGCCCTTGCCAGCGTACTGGTTGGAGATAATGCGGTGGCGTCAATGTTAGCGTAAGTGAGTGCATACTAAACAAACATCAACATCAAACGCGTATGTGTATAAATTTTTGTTTATTTTTTAGAAATGTCAACAAATGCCAGGCAGGCAGCACTCTTCAAAACATCCTATTCGACCATGCCACATGGGCACATAAACCTAGCGAAGTTTAATTGAAACTTACCAAGGCACTACCAAAACAGTAAAATTTCCAAGTTTTCCCCCTCAGAAAATATTTTATCAAATATTCTGCCAGAACTCTCTCTTTAAATATACAATCGTCTGTTAAAAGCAAAACCTACTACTGGTTTATCGATGTTATTATTATTAGTGGTGGTATATGTGGGGTAAGAACTGCTGACTGCGTTCTACGATGGTCGACAAAGCGTTTTTATACTTAAAAAGGGTTTAACACCAATTTCATGTATTTTTTTTTCATTTTCTCTTTTTTGCTTATTTTCTTCTTTTTTTTTTCTTTCTATATTATTTTGTTTGGTTGATAAAAACCGGATTTTTAGCAAATCGTTTGCAAATGCGTTGAAAATCATGGACACTATTCAAATAGACAAATAAATAAATAATCACTGATGGACAAACAACGGCAACCCGTAAAGATAGGCAGACAGCGAGAAAAACGAAACAAAGCTGAATGGATAGATGGATTAAAAGCAAAAAGTGAGTATTTTTCACTATACATTATATAGAGATTTTTTTCAAGTGTCTGGGAATATATATTTATATAAGAGCTCATGGGTATATGTATGTATGCGTGTAAAAGTTTTAACAAAATCACAGCAATTAAATGAAATTTGTGTTTTTGACAGACGCATATAAATTTTAAATAAAAGACAGATCTGAAGTGCTCCTAACTAACACTCGTCCATGGCTATGTATAACAAAATATATGGCGGCAGTGAGTATAGAAAAAAGTGCATTTGCGTTTCTGCACTTTTAACGCTGGAATTATGAAAAAAGATTCGTGGCTTTAGCCAATCTCTTAATAGAATATTAAACTGTCTATTTACATAACTTTATAAAAATAAATTCCAAGCCAAAGCAGCCTAAATTTATATCGGAAAATTACCCCGACTGCGTCACACGTTTTCATAAATGTTACGGCCGGATTGATCGGTAAATGCTTTTAGTTGGCGACTAAAGCTGTCTTTTAGTTGACATCAGAGGTAACCGGGCAAGCATAATCCAAAAAAAATGTCGATTTTGAAATATATGTACGCTTGCGGAGTTCGTTCCAAATTTTCTTATGGAATTGTACGTCGAAAATTTAAGTTTCACTCTTTCATGTTCAACACATAATTAACTAATACGTATTGGTTGTTAAACATGGCGAACACTTTCGGGAGGTGCCGACACAAAGCCACAATTTATTGAATTTAGTTGTGTTCTGTTTCTTCTTCTTTATAATTTTCTTTCTTTATTATACGCAGCTACTTGTTCACTAGCCGCTTTGCTTCTGCCAAATTTGTAGTCGATATCTTCATTCTCGCGACTAGGACAGTGTCAAGAACACGCAACACACAGACGGACAGACACGCCTAACTCAATTCAGAATTTCATGCTGATCAAGAAAATATTTACGTTACTGAAGCTACGTTTTGGGTGTTGCAAAAATTATGACAAAGATACATCGCTCGTTTAGTGGTGGATATCACAAGATAATATTTCGCAGGAATTTAAAAGGTACACTTAATAGGATATGTAGCCAACTAAAACAAAATTACTTTCACTTCTCATCGCCAAACTTCACGGAATATGATCGTCAGCAAATAATGACCAAATCAAGCAAACAATTGCTATATGATATGTGATCCATCTGAGTGGCCGAGTAGGCAAGAGTCTCGACTAGCAATTCAATAGTCGTGCAAATCTCAAGTGCGGCAAAGTTTTTAATAATGATAATAATAATAATAATAATAATGATAATAATAATAATAATAATAATGATAATAATAATAATATTAATAAAAATAAAGCCGAAAGCCTTAGATGCTAGTGCTTTAAGACTTTAGTCTTAGAATTTATTCTCTGGCTAAATTTATATAATAATAATAATAATAATAATAATAATTATAATAATAATGATATGTGAAAATTTTCAAACTAGCGAAGGTGTCTTCTGGTGAAGAATTTTTATTTGTACTTGTCTAAGGTGTTCCTTCTGGATAAAAGTGATCTTTTAAGCATGACTGACTACACATTTTTTCAAGCTGTAGCTGAATGATGTTTTGCAAGTATATTAAGCCTTTTGTTGGCCGAATAGTGGTCGACATTATATTCTTTTCTATTTTTGTTTTTATTTTAAAATCATGTGTGGATGTTAAGCTATTGGTTGTCGGCTTTCCCCCGTTACTTCTTCTTGCTCCGGCAACACATTAATGAAGAACTTATGAGAAACGTGAGTAAAATATTTCCGTAGAATTATGAAAACTGAAAAGAAGAAAAAAAAATTTGGGAAAGAAACAAAATTATGCTTCAGAAGTTCGGTCTTCTTAAGTTTAGTTAAAAAACTATGCACAACTATGATAAAACAAGATAGGGAAAAGGGCAGAGGAAAGCTAAAGAATTTTATTGAAAATAATTCAAGTATTTAAAATAAGTTTAAATAGGAATTTCAGGCACTAAAGTATTGTAAATATTTCTTCATGTAGGTCAGTTGTTTTCTCTCAGAGAGAAAAAGAAAAAAATTAAAGACTTTTACTGACATATACACGATTTTTATTTTCATTTTCATTCTTTTTTTCCTTCTTTTTTGCTCTTTTGCACACGTTTACGGGATATGCTCAGAGAAAACTTTGATAAATGCTTTCAAATTCTTAACAAATGAACAACTTTGCCTTAACCATGCACACCGACGAACACACACACTCTTCCACATTATAAGCCCACATACCACTTGGCATAAAAAAACCCTGTTTTTCATTGAAACATTAAAGGGAAAAATGTGCAAAAATTTTACAAAAGTTTCAAACCAAAAAAAAAACAAAAAAAAAAAAAAAAAAAAAAAAAAAAAAAAAAAAAAGGGGAAAAAGCAAGAAAAACTCTTTTCAAAAAAACGTGACATGAGTAAACAAATTCATAGTGTAAAAAAAAAAAGGGGAAAAAGCAAGAAAAACTCTTTTCAAAAAAACGTGACATGAGTAAACAAATTCATAGTGTATGTACGCGAGCTTGTGTTTGTAACATACACAATAAAGCAAAAAAAAAGTCATCAGTATTACGAATTACTCCGATATAATAGTGTTGGTAGCTAGTTGGTGTTGTATAATGCTTAAATGTCAGGTGAGAAAAAGTTGTTACCGCACCGCGCGAACAGTTGAACATAGTTAACAGATCACGTACACATAACATTAAAAGCTTAATTTTCATAAGCTTTTTACTTAAAGTCAATTAAAGAGTTTTAACACTAAACTGATCTTTTATTTTTGTAGGTATTAAAAACAAAAAACAGCTAACATATACTAGGGTGTGCGTGTGTAAAAAAATCGTTTTTTTTTTTGCTTTATTTCACTTCAATCCACTTTAACCCTTTCAATTAGGTTTGATAAGGCGCTTATGATCTGCTATAATATAGATTTAATTGGTACATAATTCCATCCGCATAATACCGCCGCAATTGTTGCCATTGACGGCGGCAAGAATAAGGGGGTGTTGAGGAATATGGACGGTTAGCATCATTAGGGAAGTCTCTCTGGAATTAAAAAAGGACCAGTAGTTGGACAACTAAATTGTCTTTACGAACGAGCTGAGCCTTACGGAGATGAAGGTAAATGTGGCCGATCCCCCATCGTCATAAATTCAAAAATTTTTTTTATGGGGAAGAAGATAAGTCCAGCTAGTTGAAGGGGACGTTTGCATTCATCTCCTATTCTAATATTTTGCAAACCATACATTAGTACACGTTATAAGTTCTTGCCGCATACCTAGTTTGGCAGCTACCTTTGCTAGCTCGCAAAGAATTTCGTGCTTTAATTCATGGTACTCTTCGATGAAAACTAAACAAAAGGGTTAGTACCATGATTTGGACTTATTTGAAATTGAAATGAACCGTCGTACCTTACGTAATAGAATCATAATGAAGCAAATCCATATTAGGACCTTACTACAGAAGCCGTGGCAATCATTTGACTATTGAATGTGACGACTCAAAATCAGATTTTATTTTTAATAATTACCGTTTGTGTTTTTTTACTAATTTATATGATTTATTTTAATTTTATTGTAATTTAAAAATCCGTACTTTTATATGATGAGTACTTTAGATTCGTCTTAAAACGAAGCTAGAAGTCAAAACTTTTCTATCTGCAGTAAAGCTAAGTAGAGTCGCAGCCACAGAACATCGCTTATTGTTGTTCTTAACAATCTGGGAATAATTTCATTAGTAACTCTTGAGGAGAGAAATATTTTTGGAAAACATTTTCGGATCATTTCCAGAAATAAATGAAATCGACACTCAAATTAACCTTTTCCCATATGCAGGCACTGGGTTGATTCCCTTTGAGGTTTTATTAAACCTCCGCCGCGCTTACTTGCCGCAACATTTGTTGCTACTCTGTACATTAAAGTAAAGTAGAGAGCGAAGTAAATAGTGGGCTTTAATTTTCACAGAATAAACTGTTCAAGAAAATGATCAGACACTAGCATTAAACGAACTTTCTCTCATTTCTATTACAAGAATTCTTGCATAAATATACTAAGTTAAGCGTACAAGATATGTTAGCATACGGTTTCGAACCCGACCGCTTGTTTGTCTTCCGTTTTATTAAAGAACGGTACACATGCACACATGCACACATACATGCACATAGCCGTCTACGACGGTTATACGAATATGCAGGCAAGCATAGCATATCATTTGGTTTTGTGCGCACTGATGGACAACCACATTTAGCAATTTTCATCATATAAGTAAATCGTTTTGCGTTGAAATGTTTAAATTCATTGATCTGCTTAAATTTCAGACTAAGATTCCTGCCTAGGTCTGAAAGACGTTTTTTTCTAACCTTCGTCATTTCTCTATGGATTTCAACGATCCTTTCCTTAGGAGAAATTATATGGTAGAAATAGTTTATACATATCTTATAAAGCATTTATACATAACAAGCCTACGCAACTACATACATTTTACTATTCTAGGTTGCACATAAATTCGTTTATTTCGTTACACTACTTTGCATGGAAAGCGATTGTTATTAACTTTCCCATTCGCTCATTCACATCATAAAGTATAGCTGGATAACGGCATATTCATTTACGTAAGCGTATTTACATAACATCCTTAACACGTCTAGTACTTGAAAAGAACTCAAGGCGAACGTTTGTTATGAATGATGAAAATCCAAACTTTAATTTTAATATAATGCAAATAATTAATGCTTGCTAGCAGTATGCCAGTTTAGAAACAGCAAAGTAATTGCGCCTAGAGTGAGCCCAGTTTTTATTTTAAGCAATGTTACAATTGAAATGTTGCATGTATAATAAATAGAACTCAAATCATTACAGTGCTTAAGCATTAGTATAGCATTGATGATCTATTTTGCACACACATTTACCGGTAATCTGTAAATAAAATGATAGAATAGGTAGATAAAGAGAGCTCTCGAGGAGCTTAGCTGTCAATTGTCATTTAATGGGTTGTCCTTGTAGACATTGGAAGCATTAGTAATGCACAACAATATTTTGCCAAAAACTAGAATTTTAGATGCATTGGTGTTCTTTGCGTAGATAATGTGAACATTAACAGAACGTAAAAGCAAAGTTGTAAGGGAAACTTAAGACTGTCAGAGATACGGATAATAGCTCGTTGGTTGTAGTATAATTTTTTTCCTTTTCTCCTTTCAACTAGAAAATGTCGCTTTCAACTTGATATTTTATGATTTGAATAATTTATTAATAAACGCTATAGCAGTTGTAGGTGGCTGCGCCATCTAAGCAGAGATGATGGAGCAAGATATTTGTTTTCAATAATTTATAGAGAAATCTCTCTTGCGTTCGTTGCATTAAAAAGAAATGTTGAAACTCACCAAAAATAATTTTTTTCTTTTTTACTTTAGTTGATGGTTGGTTTCTGCAAAGGAAGAATAACACATAAAGGATTTGTATTTTATTATCCGTTTGGTTTTTTTTGTCAATAAGAAAACCACAGCTTTAGTCAGATGATAGTCTGCGGTTTTAGGGTTTAAAACTCATTTAAATATTTAATGAAAGAATGGGTAGCATTACAATATTATTTGAAAAATCTTTTCTTTACTTTTTACTCTGCTATAGTTCACGTTTTTTGCTATTATCTGTTAGATTTTATTGTTATTGTCTGACTTTTATTGCTTTAGATGCATGCCTTGTAGTAAATTTCTAGTTACGCCTTAAAATGTATTATAAATGATATGTATGTGTAATATATGCACGCATATGAGATCTTTGTATTTTCTTTATAAATCGAAAATTTAATTAAAAAGTGCTTATTAGAAAACTTAACAGTCGATGTACGTCCCATCAATGTCTGTGGTCTTTCGCCTGTTATCGGATAGTTTGCAAATGTCCTGGCCGCAGAAACTTAGTAGTTTCGAAACGAAACAGTGATCGATCCAGTGCCGCTCATCTTCGAAGTGTGACCACATCGATTGGGATCGGGGTTAATCACAAAAAATAAATCTGGAAATTAATACCGCACTAAGGAGGAGTTGCAAGTCCAAGTTGAAGGTCACATCTTAGGCTATTTTTGCTGGGAATGGACGAACGTTGTCGAACATTCATCATCTTTAAGGTTGAAATCGATTGCAAACCACTTTCTAACTACTTCATATATAACCTGCTGTACTTTCCATGCAAGCCAACCTAATTATTTCTGTAGCTTCAGCTGCATGATTTTTCTCCAGTTAAAAGAGAATAAAATGCAATGCCATAAATGATATCTAGCTCTTTACCGTTTCATATACACTGGACGGCAGCTTGCAACTGAACCGCTTTTTGTGCGAATATAGATTGTTATGTTTTTGTCCAATTGAGTAAAAGGACGCTGGTAAGGTTACATTTAGCCCATAATATTTTCTATTACTTGTATAGCGAAGTTTTGAAGAATTTTCAAAGCGGAGCGCATCGAATGAGAACGCATTAGCAAGTCTATGTCAAGGTGTATATTTAAGTACATTTGACCAAGTATATTTGACCAAGAGTTCGTCGACGATTACATATTATTTCTCTGCATTTGAAGAGACCGAGATATTGCATGGCGAAAGGGCTACATTTAATTTTCCTAGCAGTCGCACAGCAATCTGAAGACAAGCAATCACACGCCATTCACACTTTAAGGTGCCCAATATAAATTGTAGAGTAAGATTAGTTTGGAAAATTAAACAGTTGTTAAAGTGTAATTCGAATGGAATGGACTGCATCACACATATTTAAATGGACCTAGCGTATACATGGCTTGAAAGGAAAGCTCGCCAAATTTCGCCTGTCACTTTCATCATTATAAACAACAAATCTTGCCCACTATCAATGTAGTGAGGACAAATTTGATGCAAGCTAACCGTTTGTTTTTTCTTTACTCCAAATAAGAAAATATCTTAGTTCGTTTTCATAACAATGTCAACTTAATTACAATAAAGAAAATAAATTAACAAAATAGGACAGAAAAAAAATTTTATTTTTCTTTAAAGAAAATTAAAAACTTTTTGACGTTTTAGCGGGTGTCTGTATATTTTTTAAATACATTAAGGGAAAAACGAAAATATCGAATAATTTCACAATGAAGAGTGAGTGGTGCCCACCGAAGCTGTTTTCAGAATTTCCACCATTCTTCCAATTATATCCGAGTGCTAAGGATTCGAACCCGGGTAGTGTACAGCAGTTGCACTATTTGGCTGGTCGCTTAAAACCTCAATTTATTGACGGGCTTATGATGGACTATTCGCATCGTTTGGCTCCCAACAAGATACTAACAACGAATTGGGTATTATGTCATAACCAACCGGTTGGATTCAGGTTTGGCGGTATCTACGCATCCGGCATATGTGACAATGTATTGGTGGGTACTGCTGAATTAATTTTGATCTGTTTTCATTTGAAAAACAATTTATAGGAAACTCCTGTTATACATGCCGACATCAATCCGAGTACAATGTCAACAAATATGGGTATTGTTTACTTTCCGGTTCCTTGGTTGCGCATTGAAGCCGACATGCAAAGAGCTGCCGATGAATTGCCATTACATACAACAGCTTCTGCTGAGTACCGCGGAGACCTCTCTACTATAACTTTAAATTTATATAACGTAAGCACCGAGTTCGGCAGAACGACCGTATCATTTTTAAGGGCGGTTTCGGATCATATAGCTTTGGGAGGAGAGTTATTGTTAGAATGGGCAGATCCTACTTCTGTCATGGCGGATACCGCCTTTGCGGCCAGGTATACTAATACAAAATAAGAAGCGACAACAAAGTTCTTACATTGCCTTGGTTTGTAGATATATGGAGCCCGACTTTTCAATGGCTGCAACTGCATCGCGTCAAGGTGTCGATGTTAGTTTTTGGCAACGTTTACATCCGAAAATCCAAATGTCTACCATGTGGGCTTGGCAGCGTAAAACGCAAAAGTCTGTAGGCACCGTCTGCTACAAATGGGATTTCGACGACGCCTACGTCAAAGGAATGTTCGATTCGAATCTTTGTGTGGGTTTTATGTACGCAAGGTTAGTGCTTTGTGTATAGATGCCGTTATACGCTCTAATTGTCTTTTTCAGAACTCTTTCACATTTGCGGGTTGGCGCAGCGATGAGCTTATTGATAAATTTACATACAAATCGTTTTTTATTTGGTTTGAAATTTATTTTGGATCCTAGTGGTTTACAAAAAGAAAATTAAAATTTAAAATTTAATGCAGTTGAGAAGCAAAAGAGCGACGTTAAATAACATGTGTAATAAAAAAAGCTAAAGCAAGAGTTTATTTGCAAGACGTGGCCTACGAAGCAGTTAACTCTAATAAATGAAAGTAATTGTTAAAGCCTGGAATCTGTATTAAGATTTTAAGTAAGTGGTGTTTCACGCATCCACTAGCGAAGGAAGCGCAGAAAATCCCTGATTCAACAAACCCTGCTCTAACAAAATCATTAAACGCGTTTGTTTTCAATTTTTTGTAATGTTTCTCGTTAAAAAGAAATGCATGGGTTTGTTAGTTTGAATTTGGAAATTTTATTGATATGGAAATGGGAATGAATAGGAACGCTTCTCTTTTGAGTTGGCTTAAAAATCTTGAGCGTATAAAAAAGGAGGTATCTTTCGAGAGAGATGTTGCCAAACGTAATTTTGGTGTTTGGTTAAATACATTAGCTGTTTGCAAAGACTTAGATCACTTTTTCACTTGAAAATTCGCTTGTGGAAAATTGGCACAATTAGTAAATAATCAAAATGGTTTCCATCATTTTTTACAATATTGTACCATATTTTTGGCAATATTGGTCTGGCAGCGATCCACCCACCGACCCATTCTCGCACTTCAACATAGCGAAGCTGCGTGCCAGCCAAGCCAATCGATCGGAACAAGTAGTAATCAGAAGTCGGCTTGTTCGGTGAGTACACTGGGTGCAGCAGAACTTGCCATCCGTTAGCAGATTGCTTCAAATAACCCACAAAAGCAATGAATTTGGAAGATGAAGCATTTTGCGCGCTCAATGATTAGCATCGGCGTACGCTGAATAAATCAATAATATTAAGTGTAAAACTGTTATTTTATGTAGAGGTAGGTCAAAACCATCGAATTCAACCGCTATGTACACTGGTATTTTCCATTTCTTTAACATTTGTCACTAGTAGAAGTCGCTGATCAAAATTTTTGCAAACACCTATTAGAATAGATTAGTGTGTATTCTCGTTTTGTGAAGGGAATCCAATTGGAATTTTAGTTCATAGCACATCATACGCAACGTAACTACTATATAATCGATACATAATAAACGGTAAGACTTGGTTTCCTTCCTAAAGTTTTTAGGGTATCAAAGTTGCTTTAGAAATCATACGAATACTGTAAAAGTCTGCCTACTTTCTTACAGCTAAAAAACCACGCCTTTCTACTGGATGAGACCAATTTGTAACAAAATTACAGGTATTGTATCTTTTTTTGCTTCTATTTCCTAGTCTGCATTTGATGCGTTCTTGATAGAGATTTGATGTAACTCTGCCAAATTTGCATTACCATGCAAGCGCAATTTTTAAGTGTATTGGCCTTCTAACTCCACAAACTTGCAAATCTTAGTCAAATATGGGTTCAACTGTCAGCTAGAATGGCGAAAAAAAATAGCATGCAGCATAAAAACTGGTTGGAAATTAAGGATTTTTGCTTCTCGAATAACGTTACCAATCGCAAAGTTTTTCGCTAATGCGTTAACCCACTTCTGATTTAGTCACCGTTGTGCTTTAAACACAGTTTATAGTTTGTACATTAAAAGTACCCCTTAAAATACTTTGTTTCCACAAGTTTGGTTTCTCGTCAGCTGTGGCGTATAAGACACCCTTGTATAATTTCTTGTAAATTGCCTCGAAAGTATGCCTCAAACTATGCACGGGCATAACAAATTCCTAACTAAGGTCCATATTGAAGATAAGAATCGCAACTATCAAGTCAGTGTTTGTGGGTTCAAATGTCAGTCCGATAGAGCGCACTTTGTCGTAACTATGCTACAATAAATGCTCAGTCGGTAAAGGCACGACTTTTACCGATTGAACACACATCCACTAGGGTAAGACCGCATCAAGAATACAGCTGTATGCTTTTGACACTACCTTTAGGTCGAGTTTTTATAAAGTTCAAATAGCTATCCGATATTTCAAAGTGATATTCACTAAAGGTTATATTTGAAAACATATAACTTTTTTATTAAGCGTCCTTTTCTCGACGCTGTCGGTTTAATGCTTTCAGCTTTCTAAAGAGTGCGCGGAACGACGAACCTTTCTTCAGAATTATCGAAAAAATGTTCCCAGTTTGTCTACATATTATTATTACTTATTACAGTCCTGGACGACTTCCGAGGAATTGAAAATTGTGTGATATATATAATTGAATCTTTATTTGTCGGGTTTTGAGATCATTTTGCTTATTAATAAAGCCATTGTACGCCAAAAGTTGATCCCATGGCATGACTTCACTACAAAAATAGTTACTTTTTCTGATATGATTTGAACCAACAGGCAACAGTTTGCTATCATTATTAAATTTAGAATTCATCTTAACGTTTCTTAATGTTCATGGAAAATATTATCTTTCTTCACAAAATTTGTTTATTCAAGTTTCTTTTTAATATATTTCCGTTAAAGGCGTAATATTCTATAATTCACAATTATTTATGACAAAGAAGAAAATTTCTTTTATCATTAATTGCTGGCACTTAATTACTATAAAAATATTTGTGATTTGATGTAAGTAAAAGTAGCTTAGTCTTGGAATACATTTCCAAGTTTTTGAATAATTCACTCTCATACATATATACAGAAGCATTCATTTGCATTGCAGCACAGTGATTTTCGCCTAAATAAGCCGCTACGCTTTTACAGAATGGAAAATTTAATTCCAGAAAAGATTGAAAGAACATTTTTGCAAAACTTAACACACACTTGGGCGCTATTTATTGTTTTAAGTGCTTCTAGGTATAGAAAAGTCACTTGGAAGAATCTTAGCATGCTTGCTTCGTTTCAATGAAGCGGGCAAATGAGAAGAACTCTTTGCATATATCTATAGCATTAATAAACCGTACGATAACAATGTAGATGAAAATTTGTCACTTTGGTTGCGTTTAGAGGCCTACCATTGGAATGAAGTCTTGTAGGACCAGTACTTCCTTTTAGCGAAAGAGTGCAGTCATCGGAAAACGATTGGGGAAAGAGAAGTACATTTGATCAGCGTTGTTTAAAGTAATGTTTAGACATTAGATGTAACGTCAAAAGAGTAGTTTCTCTTATAACTTCAAATTTTTGTAGCTTCGTTAGGCAATAACCGATTAAATGAATAGTACTGCATTATATTGTAAACACATGCTCACGCAATAAGGTTTTATATCATTATAACTCGAGTAGAATTTGCTTAATGATTAATGATTCGAAACTATTTTCAAAGAAATGGATCGTAATCATCCAAACATAGAATTTAATTTCTTTGCACAATAAAATTTTTTTTATTTATTTACAAATTACATTTAATTTGAAATTTTAAATTGTTTTTATTAACTTATTTAAATTTTAGCTCATAGATATTTCCATATTATAAAGATAGTTATTTTTTTATTTGGAAACATAGTTTATGTGTGTTGCCAATGTATGCCTCAGCGGCTGTTCCAGGTATTCTTAGGCGGTGTGATCTTACCTTCTATAACAGATGTTTGAGTTCCTCGACCACAGGAAACTGGAGTAAAATTACATTATTCTCATGAGACCTTACAATTCAATTTTTTATTTCAATGTTTTGCTCAGATTACGCTCGCTTCGTTCTTACTCTTGTCACTATTGTCGAATCTGTGCTTTCGATTTCGTTACAACGTCACTCCGTGTACTGATGTATTGAATTGCCTCTAATGGATCTACTGCACTTTAAGCATATTTAACATGTGGTGGCTGTGTGTGGTAGTTGTTGGCGTGCTGGACTGTAAATGCGTTCTTGGTGTCGCTGCAACTGCTGCATTTGCAGATATGGTGGCTGAGCAATTTGTACTTGGATCTCTATTAAAGCCTGTGGAAGTGCCTCCGTTGTTACTTATATGACTGTTTGCAGTTTCATTTTTATAAGGGGGAATTGCCCTTGATGGTCGCTGTCGTACATGCGTAGATATTCGGATTTGTCGTTTTTACGGCAACATAGGTGTTGAAGGTGCAGGTGATGTTTGAGATGACAGTGCAGGTTGTGAAGTCTATTTTGCACTTATAAGTGGTGGCCGAACATCTTGCTTAACGTTCGATTTACACAAGTAAGCTGGATAAACTGGGATAAACGAAGGCGTGTTGCTTTGCTAGCATTCTACGAAAATATGAACGTAGATGTAGCACAAGGTGACGGGACTTTAGAAATTCTCCCTCCGCCGCACATGCTATATCGAGAAAGCCACCGCGACATAACTATTCAAACTGTCAACATTGTTGCCACGCAATGAGAGCGGTTCAACATCTGGCATGGTTCCGCTGGCAGTAAATGTTTGCGTAAGAGAACTATGTAAAACAGCGGATTGATAAAATGTTCTCCATATTAACAAACCTAGACAAGCACTGTTTTTGTTTCGACACAAAAATTGTTTATTAATAACAAATCGGTTCTTTCCGTTCCGGGCACACAACTTTATGTATTTATAAAGTTTTCAAGTGACAAAACTCTAAATATTTTTTCAAAAAATCGAGCAAAAAAAGTAATAATGAAATCCATATCACATGTTAAGAAAACAAGAACTATTCCTTATTATTAAAAAAAACAAATTAAAATTAGTGTACAGGAAAAATGCAGCCCATAAGTACATACAACATATAAAAATTGAAATTGAAATTAGGAATAAAAATCAATTTCTCAACTATTCCTCGTTACTTGATAACAAGGATTCACGTTTATTACGAACTGGATGAAAAATGCTATCATCGGTCGATATGTTGGGTATGTCTGATATTACTGCCGCGTTTAATTCGAGTGAAGAACTTTGTTCGTTATCAATGGCTAAGTAGGAGTAGAGCAAGTCACTAACGGATACGTGGGCAGAAACCGACTGACTTCTGATTACAGGATTCCCTCAATTGTATTTTGTTGCTGTATACATAATGTTTTCTATGGGACACTGTCACAATGAGATTTTAAAAAATTTTTATTTTTTTCTTCAGATCGCGCTAGAAGAAAAAAATCGTGTAAAAAGATATGTTTGTTCTTATTAGTGAACCGTGTTATTTTAAAATCGTATAAAAAAGGTTAGATGGACTGCCATTTAATAAATCTATAAATTTAGCGTATGTATGAGGGAATCTATTTTCGAGTCAGAGGACTAAGACTGCATACGCAACACCACTAGATCGCAAAACCGCTAATATCGGAAATAAAATGTGCGTCTTTTCGTGTGGAAAATAATAGTTCATTCGAAAAAATTTTGTTTTTATAAATTTTTGTTTTTGAACTAATTTATGTTTGTATTCATTGTATTATAAATTTTGGTTTTTGTACTAATTTGTGTTCGTATTTCCAAAACTATGAACAACATTACATTACAACATTAATTTCTAAACAAATATTTCATGGTCTTCCAGAAATTTATTTATTTTAGATTTTTTATTAAGCACTTAATTCTTGAATAGGGTCATTTAGGAAAATAAAACCGTAGTACCTGCCATTGCTTTTCAATTGTACCATCGATAATGCAGTTCCGAATTTTTTATTTGCTTGTAAGCGGTACAGTTGAAATTGCATTCTACACCCTGCGTTTTTTACACTACACATTTTTACAGATCTGAAATTTTTTAGTTAACGTTCTAATGTAGCATTCATGATTTCAGCATACGAATAGAGAAAGGTTTCATTCTGTCTTTGAAACAAAGTGGAGAAAATAAAAAATTGTCCTAATTAAAAAACCGGCTAAGATGCACAAACAGTGCTGCAAATATGAATTTTTTACGGCAAACTTGCCAAAAACAAAACTACTATGACCGAAGTATATAGTCTCGAAAGCTCAACCCATCGTATATTATGCTAGTATTATTTTGTACTACCTGTAGTTGAATGAGACCAAAAATGGATGAAAACACAAATAGAAAAATAAAAAAAGTCTTGAAACTTAGCTCCGTAGTGTTGAGCGAAGAAGTCCAAAAAAAGAAACAAATAAATAAATAAAAATTTAATATATTTTCAATTATTATAATAACAATTAACAAACAGTGAAAATTTGATGTTTTGAAAACAGTGATAAAATTTTGTTAACATCAGAATAATTAGACAGGGTTCAAGGTATCACGTATAACACGTCTTGTCTATAGTATCAAAATTACAGGCCATATCTCCTTTTTCGTTCATGCTTTCTTAAAATTGTCCTTTCCCGATTATCTAAAATTCAGGTTGCGTATCGACCTCTACAAAATCATTCGATCTCCATTCCCAAACTTTTTTATAGAGCGACTACACTTCTCTAGCTCGAATGAAGGACTTTTCCGCATTAATATGAAGTTCTTCCAGCCCATCAATCAAACGACCTTTTGCTGTTCGTGTTGCTAAATATTGGAATGCCTTACCATTGAGTCTGAAATCTTTTTGAAAATTGACCGCATTGCTAAACTCCTTAATTAATTAATGATTACGGTGTTCATGCACCAAAATGATTTCGTTAGCAGTCCTCCAGCTGCCTTGTACACACGCTTATGTTGCAGTCTTTTTTTGGCACATTTAATAAATGAATAAATAAAAATGAATAATGAATACAGCAAGGGATCAAATAGTCAAAACTCCAACATTGTTCATCTGATGAAGGCTATATTCAAAGGGTCATATAAAAAACGGCTCCGCACTCCTCTTTCTCTACCATTTTGTTATTTGTTATTTCATTGTGCAAAGAGGGAAGGATCAAGAGTATATGGTCGTCATCTGAATAACCTGTTAATTTAAGTTTATTATATTAAGCAATAGGAAGTTTTGTAAGAGAACATATTTGTCGCAGATACCCAGATCAGACATCCCATTGACAACATATAGATTTTAATAGATGCGAGACTCTAAATAAACTCAGATATGTGTATCTGTTCCTATTTTATAAAAATCAAACTTTTGGGCGTAGGTTTGCACATCAAAACGGTTTAAATTTTTGCTATTAATAGCTTGAAGCCTCAAGAGTATACAAATCTGAGATTAAAATATTAGTTTGATAACAGTGTGATCTAAAAGATCAAGGATGTGAAGTTTTGGGGAATACATAAGGCTGTTATGCGAAGTTTTTATTAGGATAAATACACGCATTCGACTGCTGATCAACTTATGGGTCTTAAAATGAGACAAGTAAAATGAAAGGGTTTAAGAGAGTGATAAGAGAATGGAAGAGGATTCGCACTTTTGCATAATTTTTCACATTTTTGCAACAAATTTAATACATTCTCCTTCTTAAGCATACCGTAGACCAAATAAGCCATGAAATATTTAATTAATTTTATTGCAATTTTTGTTCGCTTTTGTATTGAAAATGAACCCTTCGAAGCGGTAACAGCGACCTGTTTATTAATTTCTCTTCTCACCACAAGTATTATTTTATTACAAGGAATAAACATCAATCAAAAAAGCCACCATATCGTGTTCAACTAAAACAGAAAATTAAAAAAAGGAAGCACGAGCAACAGTGTGGAAAAAGCAGAAAAAGGAAAATGAGAAAAAAAATTAATAACCGCAGCAACAAGAGAGGCCATAGAAAACAAGCATACCTCACACACTCACCTTCATAGCTAAAGTTAAATTAAATCTTTGTCGGTTGCGAAGTAGGTAGTAGGAAGAAAACATTTTTTTTCTACGAATTTACATAAAGTAGAAGATTAGTATTTTGGCGCAAGAAAAAAGTTCGTCGCGTTTTCACCGGTAAATGGCTGCAACGTCGTGAACTCTTGTTCGCGCGCATGTAAGAACTGACAATCCACGTACAAGTAAAAAACAGACCATTGTGACATTTTGGAAAAATTCGGAAACCTAAGATTCTTTACTAATCTTAGGTCGTGATTTTCCAGCCTTTCCTTTATATAACGTAAACTTTTCCTACTAAATAACACAAACTTGTGTCCTTGCATACAACGACGCAATATTATGCTCTATGTAGGTATAGAGAGCAAACATACATACATATATATGTTTCCATAGTATAATCTGTACGTTTATTTATACACACACATTGAAGCAATTATATACACCTGTTACATATGTAATATACACTCCATATACGTGTAGGCATATAGGATGTGTTCACAAAATGGTGGCTTTTTATTTTTCTCGAAAACCACTTATTTTGTCCCCCTTAGATATAAAGCATTTGTGTCAGCGCTTTTTCCAATTTTCAAATTATTCCTTATATGGACTTTCTGCTTTGGTTCTGAGCTCTTTCATCGATGTCATCTTTATTTCCTTAATGGTCGCAAAACTCGGTTCTTGCGTGGGTCTTCTCAGTTTTGGGAACAGGAAAAAGCTGCAGAGGACGAAATACGGTGAAAATTAGTGAGCAATGAAAAAATTTTAGAAGAAGAACATCGCCGGAGGGACATGTCACAAAAAGGGGAGAAATCATTTGTGGTGAAATCACGTAAAAAGTTGGTTAAAAGTCAATTAACTCAAGGAGACGCAGAGAAGCAAAAGAAAATTTTTAAAGTAAAATACGACTAATAGAACGCATATAATCAGATTGTAGAAGTAACACAAAGACAAGTTCACTTGTAATAGCATGAGTAATAGATCAAGTAGAAGCAGCAGCCAATAGATACTTGATAGTGATGCATCTACGGGACGATGAAAAACCCACTAAATTTTTAAATAGGAAAAGATTTGTTAAAGAAATCGTGGTTGCAAGAGGCGAGAACGTAATTGCTACAGGCATCGATAAAGTAGCATTGAAATATGGAGCCATTGACATAGATTTATATGACATTCCTTTTGTACAGAACCTACATTCAACTATTTTATCGATCAGCAAAATGCTTATTTATGTAACACAAAATTAATAGCTAGAAGAAACATTAACACGCAGTACGCAATCTTTTAGAGCGGGAAAGAATGTTAAAACTTGTGATTTAGTCGTTAAAGATCGATAAATGAATGCATTGGTTTGTTTTAAATTAATGCATTAATAAGTATAGATCCTGCCATAATATTAAAAGGATACATCCAAGACACAACTGAGAATAGTCGTGGGATTTCAGACGAAGACTCAGTCATAATTAAAGTACGTCCACTACTTACAAATATATAACTAAATCTACATTGGGTAGCTCATTTAACAATAAAAACACAGCTTCCAACGTTACTTAAATGAAACTCAGAGTGATCTACTCACATGTGAATATTTCATTTTAGATACAATGTCCATTATATATCACTCCCTATTACTGTCAAAGTCACTCAGGCTAATTCACGAAGAGTTTTCCTTTGACAACTTCAGGGCTAGAGCTCATAACTGGTACGACTCTGGGGTAATCTAATGGGCTCATAGTACCTTGAAGCTCTTTCTGGAACATTCAAGTCAATCTCGTTTATTAGGAATGTGGGTACTACCCCCTTCTTTCTGTAGTTTGTTAACATAAAACTGGGTTTATTTTTTGAATGACGACCGAGTAAGAAGGCACACTACTGAGGCCATAACTAGTAATGTTAAAGGTCAAAAGAAAAATATCTTCCGAATTTACAAAAGCTGCCGTTCGATATATATAGTGTATGAGCAAAGGTAAAATCCAGCAGATTATTGTAAATGTTGTGAGTCATATTGAGTTGCATCAAGCTAAGGCCGAATAATTGTTCAAAAAGATCACCAAGTCAACTAGAGTAATGAGACGGAAGGGAACGCTGTTTATTTATTTATTTTATTTATGAAATGAAATTCAACTAAAATAAATTAACAGCCGAATTCTATTAAATCATAGAAGTAATTCTTATGCTTTGCTAACTTAAACAAACAAATAAAATATGGATTAAATTTAAATAATATAAGCAAGCATGCACCTATAAAATAAACTAAGCCTCTAATTACGATCACAAAACCCAAAAAAAGCTAAGTGATTGCTACTAAATATCATGCAAAATTACAGTATGAACTCTGAAAGAATGCAACGTTCAAATCGTATTATAACAATTTTCAGAGATATTACGCGGCTACAGGTTTTCGATATGTCGGGAAAAATGCTAAAACCTATCGGGAAAGCCCGATTCCGTTACTATGTGTATGCTCTATCACCGCCAAACTCGTCCTAAATATGCCCTTTCCATATACATGTGACACTAAACACAAAAAGTTGCAAAAATGTTGCTAATCCAATGTTCGATCTTATATACATAATGTTTTTTTTTCTTTGACATGCATGTCTAAAACCACACATTACATGTACATGTTTGCAATAGTAGTATGTTTTAAAAAAATGTTTTAAAAATTTGCACTTAGGGGAATTTGTTCAAATTGTTTATAAACACCTTGTGTATTGTAATTTTTCGTCAATAATTTACATGCACTATATGCTAAATAATTACAATAAATTTTTTTTAAGTTTTTTATAACGTTTCTGTATGATTTCTTGTGTTGTTTTTTTTTTTTTTTTGTATTCTGTGTTTTTGTTTAGTTTTTCTCATCATTCTGTTATTTTTCAATGTCGTTGAATGATCAATTACTTTAGCAGAAGCGCGAACCAAGTGTGAAGATAACTCCTCTTTTAGCAAAGAAAAAATATCGGCTACGTACTGTGGGCTAACTTAACGCCAGTAAATTTGTGTATAAATAAATAAGAGAGAGAAAGAGAGAGAAGAACAAAATAAAAAGAAAAACGAGTATAGATCTAACACAGAAGCACACCCATAGGCACTACCGATCCGAGTTGAGAGTGAACCCGTAAGCCGGTTGCTAACAAGCAAAAGTAATAGCATAGATAATAAATAAATAATAGTAAAGGAATTCAATTCATTATTGAATCGTACTAAAATGTTAAGATTACAAGTTAATTTAAATACGACATACGCAAATCGCGCGTGTTAATGAGAGTTGATTTCATGGAATTTAAAGAATCAGATATTGGGATTAATTAAGAGATATCATTATTTTTGCAAAGTACTTTGAACGAATTGAAAAACTCGTAATTATATCTACTTTGGCTAAGCTTTATGTAGAAAAAGTTGCTAGGGAAAGGAATCGAAACATCGAGCTTTATCTCACAAAGCAAGTCCGGCAAATCGATAGTAACATTTATTAATTTAATTAGAAAGGAAACACCAAGTGGGTCCCAACTCAAATCCTTAAGGACAAAGAGCAGGAATTGCTTTTGCACGGTTTCTATTGAATCAACACAACAACCATAGGAAAGAGACCACAGAACCATGGCATGCCTAAGCGTTGGTTTGACTAAGCTCATGTGTAGACTTTTTGTAAAGTACGCAGCGTTAAGTTCTTTGGACCAAAGTTTAATGAAACCTGGCGCCCACCTAGCTTTACTTAAAGAGAGCTCGATGCGTAGATTAAAATGTAATCTTTGGTTGGATTAAACACCTAAATCCAAGAACGAGTGTACATTTTCCAATTTTTGTGAATCTCAGTAGCGAATTCCTTGAGCAAAAAGGTTGTACATTTTTTAGATTTAATTTCAGAAAATCTAATGAGCCCCATGTAACCAAATTATTTAAGTTAATTTGAAGCTGATACGAGTGCGAGTCCTAGGAAAACGGCTGGATTTAATCACCGAAGTGAGTGCAATGATGTACAGAATGAACAACAAAAGATATCTGATGTCACAGGGAATTCATCCGAAATGGCGTAGTTAAACAGAACTCGGAACGATCTGTTCCGAAGATAAGAGCTTATCCATTTCGATAACCAGAAAGGAAACAAGAGATCTGGAGTTTGAAGATATGAATAGTTTATGGTTAACTAAATCAAAATTTACTAAAAAAAAGCTTTACAAAAATCAGCGAACATCCGTGCGAGAGCCGCTAGAAAAAGCTTAGAAGGCATAGCTAGTAAAGTATAAGAAGTTCGTCATAGCTAATCTTCCTTTTAGAAAGCTATGCTGAAAAGGACAAAAAGTAGGTTTGATAGTGAAAGCTAATTGTTGTGTAACAATTCGTTGAAACAATTTACGTAAGGCACACAACTTGGCAATAATCCTACAGTTCTCTACCAGACGTCTGTTTCCAAATTTGTATGAAGCTTCGGAGACGCCACAAAGTATATATATTCTTGGTACATATCAATTTCTAAATTAATTTAATCACGTCCGTCTGCCCTTGTGCGCGCCTGTAAACACTCGGCTGGTCGCAAAAATTAAGCTATCGACTTTAAATTTGGCAAAAACGTTGGAGGTTTTCGCACGCGCGTTAATATCGGAAACGGGCCAAATCGGTCAAAGTACGAGGTAAACTGACTTTATTTTCGCAAGCAATAAAAAATGGTTGTTTTGCTCATTACTCATAAACTGTAGGAGATAAATCTAAAAAAATGTAACGGTATATTTTATGGCAGGAGTCGGCAACCTTTTTCGGCCGCGGGTCAAAAGCAAATAAAATGTGGGTATTAAAGCGACGCTTGGGTCAAAGAGATTTGTTTTCGGAACTAAAGTGGGTCACTTGAAGATATCAAATGCGGGTCACAGGTTGCCGACCCCTCTTCTATGGGCTATCCTGCATAATTATATAGTAGTGTGTATTAATACGAAGTCATCGCCTACAAACTTGCAAAAGAATTTGAAAATGAACCAAACTTTTCAAAGTACACGCCTAAGACTCCTACAGGTCTATGTAAACACCTTTGTTTTCCTTGTTTTATGTTTGTTATTCATAAAGTACAACACATACACTACATAAATTTCCTCTTTTATTCTGAAAATAAACTCAGAGAATTATATTCGGTGATGAACGGATCTTTTATACCCATCACCGTTATTCTAAAAAAAATAAAAAAAGTAAACGAACTACATTGCCATGTTCTATAATATCGAGTGGGCGCGATAAAAGCTTTTCTCGCATGGGCGTGTGGGTGTTGTAAACGTGTGCTTGGAAAAGTTCAACTGACATGAAAGTTCGTTTGCAAATCTTTATACGAAATCCTAGTTTCCCCTAAGGCGAGAATGGTTACCACAAATACTACAAAGTTATGCAAACAGATGGGCAGACGAACAGACGGTGCATTCCATTTGTGAAGCTTGTTTCTGCCAATTCAATTGTTCGCGTTTTTGTACACAAATTCTACAGCATCGTCCATAGTATATGCGTTCAAATGTTTGTGCTTATGTCTGTTATAATTCACCAGTAATGAGCAAAAGTCCAATTTTTCATTTTTTTGGAAAACAGAGGTGTTGTCAGTTTACGTGGTGCTGTGTGCGTGTCCTTCGACCGATTTGGCCTATTTTGAATACCAACGTGAAGAACTTCCAATGTTTCCCAAATTAGAAGTAGATAATTCATTTTTGCGGCGGGACAGACGGGCAGGCTTAAATCGATTCAGAACTTGGTGCTGATCAAGAATATATATATTTTGTGTGGTCTCTGAGCCTTTCTTCTGGGCGTTGCAAACATTTTGACAAAATGAATGTACCCCTCACCCTTCGATGATAGGTATAAAAAAACCGCCGCGCCTACGCAATATTATTGAGTATGAGCATTTAGTTCCTTTCATTTTTTTTCAGGATCACATTTATAGATATAAAAGATTTAGTCACGACCGAATACAATTTTTTGCTTGTTCCTTTTTTTATAGTACTTACTTACTTTATTAAAGGTTGATGCGTCATTGCTTCGAGGGGCGATGGTCTGATCGCAGCGGAGCCAGAAATAGGCAGATATAACGCATTGTATAACAATGATAGTAGGTTCTCAATATTCAGTAGGTACTCATTATCGAGCTAATATGTGAAAGATAAGATTTAAGCAGCAAAATATTGGCTTTATTAAGATCATGGTGTTTATTTGAGCAAGTGGAGTTTGACATGTTAGAGTGTTGAGCAATGATCAGGAGCTGTAATGAAGGCATACGCAAATTGCTGGATGATTAAGATCTTCAGCTGGTTTTCAGCTGGTTAGCGGTTTCTAACTATTTCCGGGAAAATGATAGAGCAAAAATCTAGCAGTCTACCATTACTATTAGCAACAAGGTTGTATTAAAGTAAATTTCGATCAAATAACTCATTGAAAAACACGACAGCTCTATCACCTGTTGAACTGGGGACCATACAGTTTGAATTATCACTGTAACATCAAGCAACTTGTGACTTGTAAAAATCAAAGTCCCCAACGTTATGACCATATCAGTAGGTTTGGACTTTTGGGCCAAATACACACAAAAAAGGATGGCGTGTTTCTTATAAGTGGAAATATCCGCCTTTGGAATGATGTACGGATGTATATAAATGTTCATTGCGAATATTTGCCCGATGGGTAATAAATTCAACGTCGGGGGCAGTAGGAAATTCGCCAGTGCGGTCTAATCGATCTTTTCCGAAATTGTGAAACATTTCCGACGAATGGAGACCGGGTTTTCACCACGTTTCAGTAAAAGCCACAGAGGAAGGCTCCGTGCTCCCCTAATTTAGGTAAGTAGAAATAATTTTTGAGTTGAAGAAACACTTAGTCTGTAGTGGATGAAAGAATTAGTATTTCGGGATCTATCACGAGGGAGAAATGTTTTTGTTATGGGTTCAAGCGACTATGATTATTTATTTAATAAAATTTTTATGTTTTTAGCCGGAACTAAAACTTTGAAGGACCCTAGGTTGAGATGGAGCCAATTTGAAAATGCTAATACGTTTTAAATTGATGAATAGGGCTTTTGCCACAAGATGACTTCTTATGTTACCCTCAGAAGTGTCTGTGTCCAGCCCCGATACTTGCCTTTCGACGTGTTCAAGAAGATATCATTCGTATTAAAAACGTTAAAAATCACGGGCGGAGAAAAAATTGGGAAAAAATATAGGGAATGACTATACATGTACCACTTGTGCACCTGAATGGCTAGGGCGAGAAGAAGATTTTGTTTATACTTTTGTTTATATTTTTTGAAATTTTTGCTGTGATATATATTTTTGATCGTATATTCGTCGGCTATTTAGAAGAATCGAAAATATATAGGCTTTATGACAAAAAACTAAGGCAATTATAGTTGCACGGAACTTTAAATTTTTTCAAAACGATTTTAACAGTGACGAAGACAGTATGAAGAAGTAAGACATTCATGTTTTTTTTTACATTTGAGCTCATCAACCGAAATAATTAAGACGGAAACGTTAATGTAAGTGAAAGTAGAAAAGTGTCTAATAATGAACATGCAGTAGTTTATGGAGACTACTACAATTATAGAATTGGTCGTAGTAAAGAGGACGATTACGGAAATGCGGAAAGAAGAAGTACCACGAAATAAGGATGCAAGAAGACAAAAACTTTTACCTACTGAGGAACCAGATCTTCCTACGAAAGTGTATAATACGGTGAATGTTATAAAAGATTAAGCACGCGTGACAAAAGAAGTGAACAATCGATCAATTGGCTAAACGCTATCAAAAAATAACAGGAGTCACTTATCAAAAAGAAGAGAGGTAAGAGTCGCCAATAACAGCCGACCGAAATGTGAGCCTTGCTATCTCACATATATTCGAACCACAAAAATTTATCGGAGATGGAGGTCAACAGATGCAAACTCGTGACATTGCAAGACGGTTAAAGATCTATTCGGGCCAAATTCAAAAATGGTGAATAAGTTATTTATAAGGTATTCAAACGAAGATATTTAATACTGTATCTTACACTGGAAGGCTGACATGCGCTTATGCGGGTGAATAACAGCAATATGATGCAACCGCCAATATCGAAAGCGAAAATGTAAAAGGCGAATAGCGGCAAGAACCACACCAAGTAAGGAGTAATAAGGAGGCACAAGCTTTATAAAGCGCATAGGCACATTCTGATGATGAAGAACGAAACTAAATAAGGAAGCTTCTGGTCGAACAACTGCAACGACGCTGTCTCTGTCCTTCCTGTCTGTGTTCAGAAAGCTATTAACTGCATTAAATTTTGCAGCAACTCGAAAGTGCCACTTTAGGAGGGATCAAGGCGCATAAGAGGAATGTACGAGTATTCGTTGAACTAGCTAATTCGTGAGATATGGGAGGGCTCTCTTTTGGCTCACTGACACTCCTCAGACTGTTGCAGCTAAAAGAATAGCGGGTACTTACTCTTTAACGAATACACCGGACGAACGTAACCCAACCTACCGAACGGGCATCCCTTGTGCCGCTGGGCTTTTCATTACCCGCCCTACCTGAAGGTCTTCTTAGGAACATGATGTCTACGGTGACCCCGAAGGGGAGTCCGCAGACCCCTAAACTACATTCCTCTCGAATTTAAGAAAAACTTTATTTTAATTCACATTTTCTCTTTTCCTTTGCATATTAATCAATATATAATATGTTAAAATATATAATAGTTGCGGGTCAATTTCTTACGGATGTCAGCATTTATGTATGATATGTAAACACTTGCACTAGCTTTTATTTATAAAAAAAATAAATCGTACTTTTTTACTTTTTTATAAAATAAAAGGAATATAAATAATGTGGCCACACTTGCTTATTTTGGGAGATATAACATATATATAAAAATGATAAGGTGGTATAAGAACATAATTTTCTTTAACATACGCAGGGCCATAATTATTGGAGGTTAATATTTCCTACTTGTTCGTCGAGAAGTCCCTCAATGATGAGTGGCGCCATTTTTTTCGCTATAACTGCTGGTAGATGCGCTATTCGTACTCATACCAGTGCCTTGATTGACGGAAGTGCGTGGTGGGTAAGGTATGGTAAACACATCTATGTAAATGAGCACATATTTCCAAACTGGCTTGGCCACCGTGTCGCATTAAGTCTTGAATGGTCCAAATTGGGGTGAACCAGGGTAATCATATTTCTGGCACTATGCAATTAAAATATTGATTAAAAAACAGTACGCAAAGATATTTTCCGACGGTCTAATATAATCAGCGCCAGCAATATTCTTGGTGTTAAAACACTAGTGACTAGTGACACTGTGAATCCATTTTTACCGCATCCTTGATTGTTTATTACTTTGGCATAGCGTATGTCTAATAAAAAATCAGTGCCAAAAGCAAAATATAGAGGCATACTGCTTACGTCGTTAACCAGAACTCCTGACGCACCCTTGATATTAAATGTATACCAATTATCGTTAATTGAGCGTCAGTTACATCAATTTTTCCAAAACATAACGTGCTGGAAACATAAGCTTGCCAATGGCGACAATCAAACAAACCAATAGCATAAAAACACTGGAAGAATAGCCAGTTAGGATAGTGATCCAACTGGCAGAGTACATAGGACGATAAAGCAGTAAACATAATTGATATGGGATCGCAACCATGATCGAAAACCTCCCCAGGCGAAGAAGAAGACGTATTTGTTCATCTGGCTATTTTTCCCTATATTGAATCCACACTTTGATAAACAAATCGACCGAAAGCGCGAAGGAGACGAGTCCATCGCGGTGGAGCAGCTATTTCGCCTGGTGTGTATCTCACTAACATCAAAGTTGTGACAACACTCACTATTAGACCGACAATTGTACTTAAATTCGGTGCTGGGGTTTCGATACCAAATATCCCCCCATGGCTGCAGCGAGGAATCTAGTAGACTTGCATTATCACATTGATATTTGTGTTCTGAAAGTTTTTTCAACTGTCCTGTTGTTAAGATGCTATTCTCTTTGTATGCCATTTCTTATTCATCGTCGATTTCAATATTATGATTTCCGCTTACATTTATGTGCTATCATGGATTCGCAGGATATACAATTTTTCCGTAAATATTTCATTTTTATTATTTTCAATTATCTTTTCTGATTATTTAAACGAATATTCTGTATTATGTCCGCAAACATTACATTGAATAGAATGAGTAGAACATGCCTTTTTTGTGAGTTTCTGGCACATGCGCACTTTTTTCAGATTAGATTTCTCCTCTTTTATCATTTACTTTTCGTTTTAATATTAGCATAAATTATATTTAAGTACAATTGTCAAGTTATGTTTAAAACTCGAACACAATATCCACAATTAGTTGATTAACTCGTTTATTATTTTTTTTCTTTTTCGAGTAACCGCAAAGTAAGCCAGCTCAACCGTCCCTTCTTACTGCTTCCCGAAAAAAACGCCGAACACGCAAAACAAGAGCTACGTCAAAAGACTATCTCTTGCAGTCAACTCTCCCCGTGCGCGAACTTAACCATCTAAGTAATGCCGTGTTGCACTCTTAGCAAACAATAATTGTTAAGTCAAAACCACCATGTTACACAACCTTCATCTTTTCGTTCTAGGACTTTTTCTGATGATAGACGTGCAGATGAAACGTAGGCCAATATCTTGAACTAAATTTATCTTATAAACTATGTTTATGCTGAAGAGCAGTTTCACATGACGATACAAAACTCATCTTATTACTTATTATATAAGCGGACTTAGATTTAACCAAATACTTTTCTGTAAACAAATGTCTCCTTCTTCGCCCATAGAGTTATAGTAAACAAAACGAAAAATTGTTATAGAAAATATCCATTAAGATATTACAACCTCTTTTTTAGTAATTAGTGTAGTGACAAAATAAAGACTTTAAAAATAAGGGCGATACAGCAGAATATTTTCATTCGTTTTAAGAAAAGAAAACCCCTTCAATTTGTATGGTAATGACACTAAAGATATGCCTGCACTATATAAAATTCTGGCAAATATTTCTTAGGTTCCTTTAATTAGATGTTAAGATGAAACCCAACTCAGCAGCAAATAATTTGCTCGAAGGCAAAATTGAAATGAAAGGTACGAATAGATTGATAAACAAATTTTGAGTATATAGTGACGACGCATAGCCACCAGCCAACAAGTTGAAGAAGCTTTACAAGGTTGTAAATCGGATAAACTGTGATTTACCATTATGAACATTGTAGCCTCTTGCAGGTATACTAAAAATGATGATTAAATTATTCTTTACGTCGACGCACAAACTTCCTTTTCGTTTGAGTAGGCTACAGTTTCATATAAAAAAAAAAACGCTGCACGATAATGACTCCAATTAAATAAAAAAATGTAAAATCTTTATTGGATTTATCATATAAACGTTAACAAACTTTTGTATAGCCTCAATATAAATCAATTCTTATTTAATATAGTATGATCCACACAAGATCTACACAAATAATTTTTACAATTTTTTCTTTAAAAAATAAAAAAATTCATAAAACCGAGATCTCTTTGAGTACTTACACATTGCTTTTCCCTATAGGAGCAGTAATCGCCGTTACTCTTAATATATATATATATATAGCATGCTGACATGGTAGATTGAAAAAAGTTTTGTAAAAGAAACCAAAGTAAACGAAACTTCAGATTGCTCAATAGTCGGTCTCTGTTGCACTATTTGAGAAGATAGACCAAAACGTGTTGATTTGTTTGAACGCAAATATCAAAAATGTTATCTACAATGTTACACATGGAGTCGATTTTAGTTTTTATGATTAATATTGTGGTGCAAGAGCCTCTTCGGTAAACCCATGTATTATTTTATATATATGCCAATAAAATGCTACAATTTGCGTATCCAAAGTTGTTCAGTTTACACACAGGTGAATAACATCGTTCCGTAATAATTTGCTATTCAATAGTGCATCTATCAGTGTGGGCTGCATTCTGATCGTAACTGTCAAATCCGATGAACTTGAAAGCCAGATCACATCACCTGATAACACGACCTTGCAAAAGCCGCATGGTTTTATTCTCAGCGTGATATGTTGGTTTTTCCTATTCAATTAATTTCCACATCCACATCGTTCACTTTAAAGAACCTTGAAATCGTCTCAGTATATCAAACGCTTTCATCGCGGGATACGCTTTGTTAAGAACATATGAATAAAATTTATTAAGACAAAACACAAAGCACCAAGAAAAACTCAAAAAAGGTAAACATAGCCCTCACAAAAATATGAATATTCAATACGTGGAATATCATGCATATACGGGAGTTGTTCAATTTTTGTTTCTAATATTCCGTCTCGTGACACCCTTAAGAAGAGAAAGACGGGCGAAGGTGGCCAAAACAGGATCTTTAAGAGCATATAACTATGTAAAACTACCGGAATGACCCACCTAATATGCTCTCATTCTTTAGAAAAGCTGTCATCGCTTTAGATCGAATGTCTAATTCTAAGAAAAAATTGGTCGCTTCTTGATCAATAGGATTAGAAGGTTTTACATAATAAGTGCATTTCACAGTAAGGAAAAAAGGCTAGCATTTCGATACTTCGGGTCTCGGTTCGAAGAAATTCAGCATCTCTAAACTAAGGTGCGGATTAGAGCCAATTAAGATGTCAAGAGATTGTAGAATTATTCTCACACGAACAAAGTCATCCCGGATGAATTAAAATTAAATTCTAAATTCTTTCAGATATTCTCTTAGGTATAGGTACGTCATTGTAATTCACTTATTGTGCAGCAAAGAAAAGAGAAAACGTAATTACAAGTCGTATGGAATTATACACTCCCCGTATAATTACTTATCGCTTACATATTGTGAGTAGATAAATTGTTTAAAATCTTTTTATGAAGATATTTACCTTATGAAGACATTTACAGTAGCTGTGAAGATTTTCACTTCCATTGGACTTTAGGTGTCTTTATAAAAGTGTTCCGCAAATATTCGGAGTAACTGGGTATGGGACAACATTGCTTTACTTTGTTAGGCGACGATTTTGGGATGACAGGGGCAGCGTCATTTTCATCCTCGAAAAAATGCTTTTGTAATTTTGCTTTTTCAATAGTGCTTCGCCAGTATTCCCAATAGCAGGGCACGGGACAAAGCGTTTTCGCACTGTTAGGGGACGGTCTCTTGTTTTTACGGTAGATATATTTGGTCATTTTTGGACGACGAATCGACGACAAAATTTTTCTACTTTCCCTTAGTTTCTTTTTCTTTAAATTATGATGCATTATTTCAGGATTAAATTCGCCGGCAAGTTTTACCGCTTCTTGTTTCTTTAAATGATCAGCCCTTGATATATTTAGCTCAGCTAGAGTGCTAAGATCCGATGTCCAAATGTTAGTGTTGTCTTCACTAGGTTGGCTGTTCGCCAAAGTTTCCTCTTGGGGTTCTGCTTGTTCATTGCATGTACGGTTAGTAGACTTATAATGTATATCATCTAGGCGTGAAGGTTTTTTATCCCGTTTAATACCCGATAAAATTAGCCACTTTGTTTTAGGCTTTTGGCTAATTGCTACTTTCCTCTTAGGGATTTCTTTAGTTCGCTCAACTTTAGAAGTTAATAAGTAAGGATGGTATTTGTCATCCCATGAAATAAGATACGGAGTCTCTTTAACACTGTACTCTTTCGAAGGTATGCCCATCCTTATGTCGGGACATCGCTCGATGGTTTTGTCTATAGTATTTATTTTACCTACTTTTTTCGCAGACCAGGTACTATTGTCGGATTTTCTTAAGATTCTCTGAGCCAAACTCTGCAAGCCTGTTCTGCTTTGTAACAATTTCCATGACAGTGACATTTTTTATTAAAACTAAAGGAATTTCGAAATTAATTTAAGCGCTTGGAATTTTTTAAACTTTTTTTTCAAAATTTTTATGTAAAATAGTTTGAAGTAATTTTCAGAATGAACAAATTCTGTAAATGTGACAATGAACAGAAGAAAGAAAAAGTGTCCAACAACAAAAAACAAAAAAATATGTAATTAGTTTCAAAGGAATTTTTAGTACTTGCCGTCTGCATGAGCAAATGGCGAATAAGTTCACAGTGGTAGTAATAAAAGCAGAAAAGTTGCTATCGAAAAGAGTTGGTTAAACGAGTTAGTCGGTTTCAGGGGACTGGTAAGCAAGCAGCTAAAGAAAATGCAGAAAAGTAGGATTTTCCGAATTTTAAACTTGACCTAAAGTTACGTTTTACTTTTTTCAACCAACATTGTTGATTTATTGTCACGGTTACTTGAAGACTCAAATTTCTATCACCACGCGAATGTTTTTTTTTCCCTGTTGAAATTTCAAAACGAAAGCTGTTCTTTTGTTGAGAATTTTTTTTAAGAAATAAAAAATTGACAAAAACTGAACGAATAAACGCGTTTATAACAAGGGCAAAAGACCGTTTCGCAGATAGAAAGCTAAAATTTAGCGCATCATTGACCATCATTAACCATATTCACAAATGTTGCAATTTTCTCTGTGCAATCAAAGTTTTGTCATAAAACTTGACATAACAATTAACCGAAACGTCCAGTGAAAGAGTGGTTGAACCCAGTCGCTCAAAATTATACGCATATAGCAGTTCGTCGCAAAGTTTGATCCAAAGACTGCTATAAATAATTCTCAAAACCGTGTAAAGTTTATGTGATCCTTTGATCTACAAACGTACAGTTAAACTTAAAAATTTGGAATTCTCACTTGAGATGATTGGTCATCCGATTTTCCTATTGGTTTTGTGCTGATCACTTATTCACGATTTTCTCATAGTATTATGTAAGCGGCAAAATCGATACAGTCGTTCAGAAGCCTGAAGTTTCTTGGCAGACCGGAGAGATTTAAATGCTTTATATCATAGTCGGAGTGTTATCGAGTCGAAACCAGACTCGTGTGCACGTACGTAATCTTTCGATTTCCAGCTAAACGCTCTTTTCTATGAAGAATAAGCAAGCTAAGAAGCTGTTAAGCGTTTCCCTCTACGTTTCCCTGCTAAAGCATTTGACAATTAATTGACTGCATTCGGGGTTAAAACTTTTTGATACTAACAAAGCTGTTCAAAATCTTCCGTTGATTAAATGCAAACGTATTATCTAAATAAATAATTAAATAAATTAAATCCTTTATTAAAAGATTTACCATTCATCGCTTTTACAAACTGTACGTAGTAAGCTTTTTTGTTTCCCGCAAGTAAGTAAACCGAATCCACAAAGTAGGTTTGTAGGCCTCAAGCCAGTTACATGGTACATTAATTGTTTTCACTATTTACATAAAGATTGCAACAAAGTTAAGGTTTTCCACAGCAGCATGGATGACAGAAGGGAAATGAATAAAAAGTGGGAAAAGAGAAAATGAAAAAAGAACAGAAAAAAATAAAGTACATAACTTTGACTTTGACTCTCTCTACACATGGAATTTTCTTTTTTTTTTAAATATCTTCCATCATACGAGCTAAATAAATGCAAACCTTCAGGTAACACACAGAGGCAAACGGATATAAACATGCTTGCATGCACAATATACATGGATATTATACTTATATTTCCTATTTAAGGAGCTCTTTCAACAAATTCCAAACAAGTTAAATCGTATGTGCAGATTTTCAAAAATAATTAAAAAATTTACTTTTATAGAAAATAAGCAGATATGTTATAAATATTTATTTAGTTTCAAACTTGAGGTATGCGACACCTCAAGCGCGTATTTCACGGTAATCGGTTTTCCCAAAAATTATACGAGTGCTGACTAAAGATTGGATACGTGCTACTTATTATTGGGGACAGTATCTACACTTGTCCTTTTTTTGGATGATTGACGATCTTTTTAGAACTTGATCTACGAAACACAATAGAAAGTATAACCAACTTTGGCAAGCCTTCATGCATGGGCATAGACAGGTGGATGGACATTGAAAAAATCCGGTCAAAATGTGTTGATATCTACTCGAATTAATCTTCAATCTTCAATTATTTCGAGGAATTGCAAGTGAGATAAGCTCATGCTTCCACACTGAGTATCGTAAAAGAGAATTTATATGTTTATGTTCGTCTTAAGCTCGCAAGTCTGCACACTTAACACTTGAATCAAATCTATTGCCACGAAAATCAACGGGTTGATAAAAAATAGTCTGCATGACTTTCCAGAAAGCGAAACTCCTTACAATATTGAAAGCAAATAAAAATTTACGATGCTGTTTTATGTCGTTTTATGGAGCAAAATAGGCAAAATAGTTATTGCTGCGAAAATCGCATATTTAATGATTCTATTTTCCGTAAAAACTATTCGATTTTCTAAGAAACCAAATTCCAAAAGAGGTGGAAAGATTGGATTGGAGGCGAAAAGATTGATAACAATTAGGAGCGCATTCATCCAAAAAACAGATTGTGGTAAAAATATCGCGATGAAGTTAGGTATTGTGAACTTGCTTGTAAAAAGGTATGTAAGCAGAATAGTGAAGGGAATTGAAGTCCATTAATGTGAAGAAATCAAAAAAAGAAAAGGGAATAAACAACTTCGTTTCACGAGATATTTTGCGAAGATTAAGTGACTTAGAATGACGATTTCAAAATTATTCCTTTATAAGAGCCATATGTTTGAACACAGATCGAAAACCGCCAAGTACGCAAAGCCTCATAATTGAGAATGGCCAGAGCAATGTCATGGCCAGCTTTAATAGCCTCTTCTGGACACAATGTACGTTATTGAAGTGTCATTGAGAACGTGTACTCCACGCAGGACTTGGATGCAGCAAAATTGCCTAAGAGATAGTCGTAATTATTAAAGGTGTACTTTTGAAACTTTGTAGTTCCGGTTTCTGCGATGCACAATTAAAACAACACTTAAAATAACAAATAATTTTGTTATGTAGAGTTTCTTTTTTAACAATTCGTTCATTGGTTAGACGTAGATGACTGGAGATTTTTCTTGTTTGTGAAAAAGGTGGCGTTACATTTGATATTATTAAGATCAATCTTCCACCCTCGGCAGTATTCAGAGAACTTTCTCAGACCAAATTATTCTTTCTGGAACACCTGTTGATGATAAACACTGGAATCGAAAATTGGGAAAAAGATGCTTGAAAGAATGAACTTATTTCATACCTGGACAATAAAATAATTGCAGCAATAGCTTCAGGGTCAAGTTATGGAAAACGTTAACAGGTATGTCACATAAATAAGAAAGTTGCCGCTTCATTATTAAAAAAACAATTAAGAAAATTATATTAGACTGAGGCATAATCACGCATACCCACCACCATTAGGATATTTGGTGCCTCACGCTTGTATTCATTGCCTGAAAAAGGTGAATGGGATAAAATTTATCTTTCACTAAAAGCTATTGCTAAGAAAACTTAATCCACCACGCCGTGACGTTCACCACAATTAATTTAGAATTAAGACACTTACCTTGTTGCCTTCAACACTTTTGTTTGATACCCGTATTGTTGATATTCTTAAGAAAAAATTAATTCACCAGGACGTGGTATCCACCATATTTATTTTAGAACGAATCCATTTTTGGGCAGATAATATATATTCATTTGAAGAATAAACAAAATAGTACTAAAGATTCTGTCTCCGTTGCCTTACGATTAGTAGTATAAAACCTCAAAAAAGTCAAAAAAGAAAATATAATCACTGGTAACTTTGTGTGGTCATGGCAGGTTTTTTTGTTGTTGTATATAATAGCAGAGTTTTTCGATAAGTAAACGTGGAAAATTTCAGCCTTCTATTTTATAAAATTTGTGAGTAATGAGGAAAAACCCACCAATTTTTTGTTTAGAAAAACCGAGTTCACCGAGCATCAGCTCTTAAGCTCCGACCAATTTGGTCCGTTTTCAATACCCACCTGTGTGCAAAACTTCCAATGTTTCTATCAAATTTGTAGCGGATGTATTCAGTTTTGCAACTAGGAGAGTGTCCATAAAACACACCACACAGACCCACAGGCGGAGGGACATGGCTCAGTCAATTCAGAATTTCATGCTAACTAAGAAGAAGAATATATGTACTTTATAAAATCTCTGAAGCTTCCTCCCGAGAGTTGCAAACATATTCACCATCCTTAAGTAGTGGATATAAAATTTGGCGAATATCTACCTATTTTTCATTTGAAATGTATTTTTTTTTCAAATTAGCTTTTTGGACTCTTATCTCAAGGCGGATTGTGAAGATTCTCGAAACCGTTTTTTATAAATTTACGATGGCAGTGAGCGTAAAACTGCAAGTTTTTTATGCCAAACTCCGAGATAGAGAAAAGCGTAAGGTTTTGACTACTAGCTGATAGACGGGCGGGGACGCGGCTAAGTCAACTCAACGCTGCTCAAAAATTTCTCAAGCTTGTTTTTGAACTTTACTAATGTAATCTGTAACACCATATCCCGATTTGTGGACAAAAAATGGCGGCTTTTGCTTTTCAATGCTTTATATTTTTAATAAAAATAAATATGAAAAGTGAGTCCGTCCAACTTATTTATCTGAAGTGTTTTGTCTCTCATGTCGAGTTCATTCTCTGCATTTAATAATAGTTTTCGCTTCTTTGCCCCTTACTTTCATGTGCAAGTTTGTTACCTTTTCTAATATTCGTATTAAAAATACGAAATTTTTAATATTTTACGGTATCTGCAATGTAAAAACACTTTGTCGTAATGTTTGCTTGACTTTTTTGCTTTATTTACTATGGTTTAACTAAATTTTCATTTCGTTTTCTCCCTTTTTTTCCTCCTTTTTTTTTATAAACTTTATGTTTGTCCACATTTTATTTATTTACTTTAGCGTTTTGAAGAAATTGCTTTAGTTTTTTGTATTTTTAATACAGAATTTTTGCTTTACGCAAAGTGTGCTTATGGTAAATGAATATGCAGTAGACTTATGCACACTGAAGCAGTCAAATAAAGTCCTGTAACAAGGAATAAAAGTAAATATCCTGCAAGACCATATATATGCAAGTTTTCTACTTAACTATCGCAGCAACCGATATAACTTCGACATAGTTTTATATGTAAAGTTTAAAAAATGTTCTTCTGTTCGCTCTTTTTGTTAGGATTTTTATATAAACCTCTAACGTAAAATATTCACGTACCTTCGTATTAAAATAATTGAAACCATTTATACGCTAAACTCTTTAAGGTAAATGTGTTCTGGCTTTCCAATGAAAGACAATTTTTTCTTAATTTTGCTGAACCTTTTACTAAAATTGCGTAAAAAAAATTCGAATAAACCTCACTTCCCTGTATCATTAGTCTAGAAAAATTGCTCTTTTCCTGTTGTTAATATTCGATATACATTTTCTTATTGTTTATAGACCTTAGCAAACCCGCATTTTCAGTTTAACATTTCGCTTCCGCTGATGTTTTTTTGGGAAAATATGCATTCAGACTTTAGAATCGATGCTCCAAAAACCTTGGCATTATTTATTTTAACTTTACAACTTTCACATTTTCCATGAGATCTTTTGTCACACATTCGACAGTGTTAGATTCTCAGCTTTTTCGTAAATCTGCCGTATAATCCTTGGAAATTATGATTCCTGAACGCAGGAGATTATAGGACCAAAAAAAAACGTCTTTTATCATTTTCATGTCGCGCGGACCTAATATTGCAATCATTCGCCAAATACCCTCGCTTAGGGAGATTTTCGAGAATTATTTATTCCTAGTTAAAGCTTTGTTAACGGCTAATAATTGTGAGTGAGGAAAACAAAAATGTACACGGAGAGAAACTTTTATGATCGGCACGTGTTTTGCCGTCCATGTGCGGTTGTAATTAAAATACGTCTCCTCTTTTATATTTACTTCGTTCATTGAACACTGACACAGAAAACAGCGATGAAGAAATTCCGGGTGATAATACAAATACTGGCGAATGATGAATGATTGGGAAGCACTGAATGTATGAAAAGTATCTTAAACTTTCGAAACTTTCCTGTTTATATATTAAAAATTGCAAATTCTCTTACAATGAAATGAAATATGCCGCAACGGATGGTGAAAAGATTCAACGCGTATGGCGTAATGTAGACGTAACATGCTGTTTACTTAATTAATAGACATTTAACTCAATAAGACGAAAGAAAACAAAATTTAAAGAAAAGAAATTTAACAAATCAAAGAAATGAAATTTGTGCGATCTTAATTTGGATCGCGATAGTCGCCTAAGTTATTGCATTTAAAGAGTTATAAACTATTTTATTTGTTAGTTGAAGAGAAAGAAACCAATAATTTTATCGAAAGTCTAGCGGATGGGTAGGCAACAGTGTCGCGATCCTATTCCTGCAAGCATTACGGCAAATATGAATTGGTCGGTCGAAAGTCCCAAAAAGCAACGGCTATATTAAAATATATTTTATTTATTCATGATTATGCAGAAACAGTGCAAATCTTTGATTCATAAAAAAAATTTGGTTTTCTAAGATATCTGCATTTCATTCATTTAAATCATAAACACATCTAAGAGATGATGCGTTTTTGAACTTTTAGGCACCATTTTGTGGAAATGTTCTTCAAGTATTTGCATCAATTGTGGTTGAGTACACGAAGCCAATGATCTATTGTTCATCATTTGCATCGGTTGCCAGGCTTATGCATGTTTGCGATGGCTTAGGGGTTCATTTGCAATTTGGTCCTGCACCGGTTGTGGGTATGGCTCTGTGCTAATTGTGTACATGCTTTTTTTCTTTTTTTCTTCTCATTTGTTTTATTGTACTTATACTAAGTTTTAATAATAATTATTTTAAGATTTACTTTAAGAGTCATTTGAACTCGACCGTCTTTTTTTTTTAGTTGAGTTCATGTATAAGTAGAATAAATAAATAAAATATAATAAAAATAAATAACCTTTTTTATTTAGATATTCCCCTACTAATTTAGGTGCGTGGCTTTTAGTACTGGCTAACGAGGAACTTAGCCAGTTCTGCATGCTCACCGAATATTTCTTCGAATTCCGATAATAATCCAGGAATAGCAGTATCTTGTGATTGAGGATCGGGAAAATAGTGCGAACCTAATGTTTAAAATTAGGAATCGAACGCTAAAGCCAGCTATTTACTTTGCACATGATCCCATTCAGAGTTACAACAGGCTTCGATTGTATTTCAAGCGTAGTTTCCGATCTAGTTTATCACACATTGCCACTCTTTCGTCGCTCGCATGACTTTCCAATGAATCCCAGTCCTTAAAATCTACATGCCGTATATAGGAAGTGTAGGGTAAATAAATAATTTTGACTCCATGATTCGCCAACAAGGAATACTAAGGACCCTCTGCTGATAAATGAACATATGGCGACTTTATCGCGGGCTCGACAACGTTCCCATAATGGTCGAAAAAGTCTTTTTGATCCCGCAATGTGTCGACTATGCGGATACATAAAATTGCGAGGTTTGCAGTAAACAATTTTTGTGAGTTCAGTCTTTGATTGGAAACCCAAAAGCATCCTGCCAGGAACGTGCAAGCTACGAGCTCGATTAACTTGTTCGTTTGTTAAGCGCAATGAATTATCGCCTAAACGTATCTCTTACTAAGCATTGGTTATATTAACTGCTCGCGGATCTCCCAACTCATTAGTTTCCGGATCGATATTACGTACAGTGTTAAGGCGTTTACGTTTTACTACATCATTATCGCTGCGCTGCACTAATATTTTACGTTTCTTATCTTTTTGAAAATAATTAAAATATTGCGCCGACGGAGCCAAATCAGGACCCAAAGATAATATGAAATGTCCCAAAAAACATCTGGCGAAATTTTGTTTTATTTTACGATCAGCCAATACCCCGCGCAACTTTTCTGAAACAACGGACACAAAACTTTCCATATCCTCATCTTTTACCACATAGCTCTTTTCTGACTCGATGTTCAATTTGGCTTCGTTCTCTTGTTTTCTTTGCTTCACTATACCCTCGAAATTTGCCGAATGACTTAGTAGGTACCGTTTGCATGCGCTTTGAGCGGCATATTTCTTGTGAACGACTGTTTCCAACGTAATGCTGTTTCTGCACTCTTGTCAATCTCAAATTATTTGCCCTTCTTCTTCTTCTTTCAATGATTTTTTTCTAGTCTCCGTTTAAAAGTTTAATGCATTTCTTCTGTTGTACTTCCATCCGCACTATTGTAATTGTTGCTGTCGCTTTTTTTATCTTTAAGCAAGACTTTTGCTTCACTGGCCGCTTTCACTTCGTCATTATCCCATAGATCGACCAACAATTTTGACGATATGCATTAACAATTTGCACAACTCTTTTGAAATTACACCATACCGCCAATATTTCGAATTGTTGGCCAGTTTTTCAGGTGATTCTTTTTCTTTTTTTGTCATTCAGCAAATTAACAACCAAGAATGCGCTGGGATGTGTAAAAAAGGGCTAATGTGAACAAGGAGTTCTTTGTTTGGGCCTTAGTTAGTTTTTATATATAAATATTATTATTTATTTATTCTAGTAATTATTTGATTGCAATTTTTTTTTTAATTTTGCCTGTTATACGTCCTCTACGTTATTTTTTTTATGTTTTTTATTATAATATGCGTATTATTCGTCCGTCATGTAGGACAGAACAAAAGAACGAAGAGTAAATTCCGATGTGTAAGATGTAATGTGGCAGAGGAGTATAAGAAGTTATAAGAATGAATTGATGGATGTGAGAGCAAAAGAGTTTAAAAGAAAATAGATTCACAAGTTGACTGTAAACGTGTCTTGATGGCATGATTTAAAAAAAGAAAAGATTGAAATGTAAGTTGTTAAACTGCAAGAACGCAAAATGTCAGGAATCCCGTGGTCACGAAGGTCACATATACTCAATCTACGAAGTGTGGCATGGCGAATACAAGTGATAATATTCGGGCAGATAAATGGGATATTATCAGGAGATTATAGGACTCCACTTTAGTTTTTTTTTCTCGATGGTCTGGAAGATGCAATTTTATCTGCAGTGTTGCCCATGTGACTGGATACCCGGAGAAAGTGAAAACAAAATGTGTCAGACTTGAGGCTATAAAGTAAGGATCTGATTTCTAATATGTAGGGGTGAGTTTTAGCTGCGGGAAATGATTGTAAAGCGGATAAGACAGATTTATTGTCTGACACTATAAGGAATTTCTTTTAAGGTTACGTACTCGCTAAGCTTTTAGAATCGCAAGATATTCAGCCGAAAGTATAGTGCTATATGGATGATTTGAGTAGTAAGCTTCTATATTAATATCTTGAAACCAAACGCCGCTGCCTACAACATCGATTAGATGAGTGAAATATGTTCCCATTTGGTATTGACCAAGTTTGAGTAAGTATGGTGAGCCTCTGCCGGAGTAACTGAGGATTTATTCGAATTTAATTACTTGTCGAAAATATTGAGAACCAAACGGAATTTTGAATAAACTATGTACACCAGTTCTTAGATTGTTGAAGCTACTAGTTTTGTCAGCAAAAAGTTTAAAGAAGGAAGGAGAGGAGTTGGGAGATATAAAGTTGTAAACGAACGGTAAGCCCGAATGATTCTCAAAAGATAAAAATTTATAAAATGAAAAACTGATGAGTATACGAAATCTTTCCTGTAGGAGCCTAACATTTTCCATCTGTTCAAAACTCAGTGTGTGCGTAGAATTCATGCCGCCAAGAACCAGACGAAGGCATTTCCATTGGATTCTGCATAATTTTACAACGTCCTTCTTTGGAATCTCACATAGGAGTGAACAGGCGTATTCTAATTTTGGTCTGATTAAGACAAGATACAGTTTAATCATGCAAGAAGGGCCAGATCTCCAAGAAATACTATGGATTTCAATACATTAATGAGTTGATAACATTGTTGGGTAGTTTTGTCAAGGTGATCTACAGGAGAAAGTTTGAAAAGACCAAGCATATTTGGTCTTATTGACTAAGATTGTGAGTTGAAGTGATTCAAGATGAGAGGAAATAATGTCGTGGGCAGATTGCAAATTGCGCATACACAAATCTGGATCAGAGTTGGAACTAAAATGGACAAGATCGCCAGCATAGCACCAGGATTGAGATGTTTTCAGGAAGGGAACTGAAAATTTTATTAATATATAACTTAACGCAAAGAGGACTCAATAAAGATCCCTGAGGAAGACCTGTAAAAGATCTATTTTGTACAACAACATCCAAAGAGAGAAGGCTAGATTTTAAGATGTTGATATTGGCAGAATCAAATGGTGAGGTTATGTTCAGAAAGCTGACGATGAGAATGTGGTTTTTAGCAAGTGCTGAATTTATTGCTGACCATAAAGCGACAATGTTGTCTTGGGCAGATCTGCAACGTCTAAAACCAAATTGAAGATTGCTGAGCATATGTTTGGACTCGAGGTACCATTCTAGACTTAACACTTTCTCGAAAATATGTCTAAGGGTGCAAACAAAGGCATACATCTGTAGCAATTAAGATTAGCTGGCGAGTTATTCTTTTTTCTTAAAGTGAGGATTTGGAAGTCGTACCAAAAAGAGGGTGTGTACTCGCTAATTAGAATATTGTTAAATTGTTTTAGTAAGATTAATCTGTTTTCAATATTCAACATTTTGGGGTGATTGTTACGAATTCCATCTAGGCCCGGAAGTGAGTCTTTTGAGAGATTAATGGCTTTATCAAGCTTAGAGAGAAATATGCCATTTAGGAAAAATTATCACGTTCATCATCGAGCGAAACAGATGGTACTATAGGACCAAAAGGTCTAGCGACAGAACTTGTTAAACAGTTGTGAGGGAACGGAACAACGGGAGGAAACTCTGAAAATTGTGACAGCGCGCCGAGGATCTGAGATTGATATGTCACTGGTGGCATTTTCACAAAATTGTTTCCAACCTTTATTTTTTTCCAGCCTAAGAGTATAAGTGTATTCCTTTCTAATATCGTCTAAAAATTTTAAATTTATTCTAGACGTACATCTTTTGCATTTATTTACAGCGAGCCTAAGTTTGGCAGTGACTCGATTGCATGCGGTGTTCCACCAGGGATTAGAAGTCAGTGGTTTGGGCCTAAGGTGTCGTTAAGGGTCCTCTAGGCATTCAGAAAACTTAGACTGGGTGTACAGATCGAATGATCTATGCAAGAAGAAATGGGACCGAAATGGGTAGGATCGCCATTATTTAGTAAGACTAAATTGTTGCTTTCAAGAAATTCTTGATTTTGTCCACCTCTTGAATTGGAGAAGTGACTACCCCAACAAACATGGTGAGCATTAAAATCGCCACTTATTAATACAGGTATGTCGGACCTGAAAGAAAATAACCGGTTCATTGCAGGATCAAAAACATTGCAATTAGGTGGAATATAACAACTAATGAGCACGAGTTCCCCAAAGAAAGTGTGAATGGTGCAGCTGCAAACTTCAATAGGCACACAATTTGCAAAACTAGAAGCATAAGAGTGTGAAAGCTTGTTAGGTATAAGGATCGCCACACGACCCCCACGAAAAAAGTTGGAGATGCGACCAAATCTAACTACGTTATAATTCATAATAGAAAAAGAATCATGAGGCTTTAGAAAAGTTTCAGAAAGACAGGCCAGATGTCATTGCAATCAACGTATTGTTCAAGCTGTTTTAAATTGTTA
>KK499872.1:65667-122582 GCA_000688715.1 Glossina pallidipes | reverse complement strand
TACCAAATTGCCACGCGATCAGTTGCATTTATGCATCATAAGTTTAATGTCCCCACAATTAAGTTAAGTACAAAGAATTGTGATGGACATAAAATTTGTTTGATTTTGGTTAAGAATTTTATTTAAGTGTGTTAAGTATGTAAGTAAATATCAAAAGAATTTGTTCTCATTCTATTTACAGCGAACTGACTTTTATATTTAATTAAAGCATTGCTCCAGCATTAATATTTAATATTATGTTTGCCAAGTGAAAAGAAAAACGAAGTTCGTAGCAATATGTTATTGTATTCGTCCGTCACAAGTCCAATGTGCCTCTGCTAATTGTCATCTGCGCCATATCCTGCTATCGATAAGTAGCTGGCACGTACCTACCAGCTTCCTATCTCATCACCACTAACCTATTTTATTGGAACCATTAGGTCCTTCATTATCATTGCACACGTTTTATTGACTTTTTATTTAAATTAAGAGCCTTATATGGATAAAATAAATACTTATACGATTTCTCCACTTGCACACAACTTATAACACAACTGCTAGCAAGGGATTTGGAACTCTTTGTCTGTCTGCTTTGATGAAACTTCTAGCCGAAATTGCAATGAACTGACCCGAATCTACGCTCTGCTTCGGCTATTTTTACAGGTATCAGCAGTTACGCGAATGAAGCACAATACGCCAAGATAGCCTTGTTATCGGTAACATATGGTGTGTGTGTGGTGTCTTGAGCCAGGTACAATTTTCTAACTTGTTTTTATTGCAGTTGCGCCATTTTATACCATTTCCCTTGTACCAAAGAAAACAACGAAGACTAAAAAGTTTATTTTTCAATTTATTTTTATGCCACAATTGTGTTAATTATTACTATAAAATAAACGACTGCTAATTTATTCTTGCTTTTGCCGTCAAGTTTCCAGTTTTAAAATTCAAATTTGGCAGAGGTTTTCTCTTCTTTTTCTACACAACTAGGAAGCAAACAAAACTTTATTTCCAACTCTACTAAAGAACTGCAGCTGGCTGCGCTAAGGATGAATATGATATGCTTGCCAACTCACCTTTGCATTCTTCGGGAAATTGCTTAGGCTCTCTCTTCTTTCTACATTGTCTCTCTCGCTATTTTTACCATCCAATGCCAAAGGCAGACGAACGGGACGGTCATTAAATATTTTTCCTTCTAAATATAATTTTTTTCTAATGTTCACTAATACTTTCACTTAAATGTTTTGTGGACACCAAGGTCGACAACCTGACCAATTTGATCGCACATGGTGTACTTAAGGCTTTCGTATTTTACTGATAAGAATCATACAGTGGAGTAAGCTCATGTCTACGTGAACATTGTATGATTTCAGTCGAAGTTAACTAAAATATACTCCGAACAACATCTCTAACTGGCTGGCAGCCACTAGGTGAATGAAAAAGCGGATCTCGTTTCCATCAGATTACGGTCTTCTTGGTTGGATAGTGACAGCGAGCACACATGTACTAGGAGTGTGTAAAGTGACAAAAAATGTTTATATGAAACACAGTTATTTGCGTCGTGCAAACGTAGTGAGAGTTAGGTTGTCGTCTCTTCGAGTGTGTTAGCAACCAAATCGAACTATTTGGATAGTTCCTAGTTGAGGTGATAAGAAAACAGAATTTAAGAGAAATCTAATCTGTGCACCAATTATGTGTGGCTACAACTAGAGTTCATATCCGGGTTTCAATTTATTTGTTTCACATACGCTCCTTCATATCTGCCAAATCACGTAATTGATTCTTCAGACTTAGTATTGGTTGTTTAGACTCGCACTTATGGAATGGAAAACAATATGGGCTTAAAGTCAAGACACTTTATTATTGAGAGTTCTTCACATTGCATTACAATGTTTGATATGCTTATCGCTGTCTATTTAGAACTATAGTTGTCTTATTCTTATTATCGATGAGCCGATGTGTATATGCTGTGCAGGTTAAAGAAAATGTTTTAACGGTATTTCGATGTGGACTCTTTCTCCCAAACGCCTGCAAAGCAGAAACATAAGCAATTCTGTGCATTTAAGTGAATATGGGCTATAGCGCGCTTACAAATGTGTATGTGCGAAAAAAAAATCAAAAAGGTGGTATGTACATACGCATTGATTTGTGTTCTCCTCATCGTTTATTTCGAAGAATTGAATATTTCTAAATTCAACATATTTCAATAAAAATTTTCATGTCAACAAATAAGAAGGAATCAATTATTATTAAAAAAAATTGTCTTCGCTTGCAGTTTGTTATATATATCTTCATCTAATTTTCGTATTCTATTTAAATATTTATTAATTTCATTTGTGCGTTCCATATCGTCTGCTTAGATTATTTGTTATTACGGCATTTATATTCCAGGGTTAACCAATTAAATAAGTAAGTGCATTATAAAAAAGTACTTATTTATCCTAATCTAATTTCGAATGTTTGTACGTTGTGACTCTTGATGTAAAGTAAGTGGCGTCTATGCTCGTTGAAGTCATCGTCTGTGGTAAACCAAACGTTTGTTTTTTCATACTCATATTAAAAATTAGTTACCCAATATCTAGTTTATGTTTATTTTCAATACATTCTGCTACTACACTTTATATCGGTAACAGTATTTTTTAAAAATTTCATCAACGGGGTTTCGCATATATGGCGTTTTTGCACTGCAGTTTTTGGGTCGTAAGAAAATGTGAAAACTCTTCGTTGTATGCTCTTCCGCTTGTTTTGTTGTAGGCATTTCCGGTGTGTCTATTTCATCACCACAATCAAAATGAATGCCTGAGTCTTCTATATAAATATCGTCACCGATTTTGACTACTTAGTTGATTATCTGCTACCAATGGGTAAATGTCTGCAAGGCCTTCTTTACTCGCCACTCCTTGGTATTTTTGCTCGTCAATCCGAGGTTCTATCTGAAAACATATCATCGTTCCCATGACAGTTCAAACTTGAGCTGTCGAATCGTGAACGAAGAACGAGATACTTTATTTCGCACACTGACGACTTTCTAATGAGGATCGTAATTTTCTGAGCAAATTTTCCAAGTTATGCGAGTTTGATTTTCCGGCCAAAGCAATAATTTCCCCTCCACATATATACTAAAAAAATTCTCTTGAAGATTAATCATGCATGCTATTCTTATTACCGAACGTTCAGATGGATTCCCTTTGCTTTTACCTTTTGAGGCCTTTCAAATTCTTCTATGCTTCTTTGCAGCTTGTTTGGCGAGCGAATTTCTGAACAACTTTGTTGTTTAATTTTAAAAATTATTCATCTTCTTGACAAATCTATTCGCTGCCGAGGCATTTTCTTTTGCTTTGTTTTCGCATCATTCCAGGTTTACGCCAGTTTGAATACTCGCAGCAACAGTCTCGCTCGGGAACTGAACTGCTAGCGAAACACTCATCTTTTCAATGTCATTGAGATATATTTGCGATTTCATAAGCTTAGAACAAAGTTTAAAGTGTACGTTGTCCTTTTGCAGGTTGTAAATACTTTTTTTAAGATCAAAACTGATAGTGTCTTTCCTTGAAATATCTAAAGAAAGAAAGGTTTTCGTTACAAAATCTTATAGATAAGGCAGTTTTCGAATTCGTTCTCATTTAAACGCAAAGGGAAGGATGATCAGCAGTTTTCGTTAGGAAATTACATAATTTTAGGTTTATTGCGGCCTGATTACACACAATGGCCACTGCTTTTAGTTCCAAACTGGTTTGGGTAAATTCTAAATTTTCGTGCAAATTCACTTTCAATTCTGAGTTAGTTAGTTTACAAACCGGGTAATAACCAAGAACAAGTTTGCAGTACTGGTACTGGAATACTTCAGGCCACATAAAATAAGCACGTTGAGGCAATTTCACTTTTGTAGGACTCGTTGCCAAGACCCACAAATCCGTCAATAAAATCATTTGATCGATCAAAATTTAGGTCTCTGCGGTCATAGTTTCTGTCGAATCTTATTTGACCAGGCCAGGATATGCCTGACATCTTTTAGTAAATGACTAATTATTGGCGCCGTGTGCAATAACTCATGTATGACATGGAAAATTGAATCAAATATTTGAAATATATATGTGAAATCAAGTAAAATTATTAAATATATATACAAAATAAGTAACTTGGATAAAGATAAATATAACAAACTACAGTATAATTTTTTTAATAATAAAAAATTTCTTTATATTTCTTGATAAGAAAATATTCATTGCAATTTGTCAAAGTATTTGGCGATTCAAAATAAAGAATGAAAGGAAAACAATTTATAATACTACAGTTCTACACATACATACCCGATGTTTGTCCTTTTTTTCGAACATACACAATTGTATGCACACCATAGCCCATATTCATTACAAACACGGAATTGTACATGGCTTGCTTTCCAAACGTTTGGGAGAATGCGATGTCGTATCACAAAACCATTAACAGAACTCTTACCCATAAAAAATGATGAGAATGAAAGACAAGCGCACAAGTAATTGGTAATTAACAGAGTTAGTACTGTTAATGATAACAGACACACAAAAAGTCCCTAAGATTCTCCTAATCCCAAATTTGAACAAAATGTTGGAAAATCGATTTGTCTCGTTATCTCTGATAATACTTTTCAACTGAATGACAAAACAGCTGTTTATTAAGAGGGAAAACAAAGTAAGAATCAGACAGAGATATGCATAATCACAGAAGTTGCTTTCATATGTGCATATATATACGTATAAGTGCACCTATATACGTATATGTGAAAGCCATTCCAAGGTTAATACCAGAATCGAAGGAATTATATAATATATCGATATTAAGCATTTTTAGAGGTATATATGTAGAACGAGTGGTAGTGTGCCACCCCGATACCAGGTGTGCGGGTTTTATAAAATGCAGGGGTTGCCAACATCTTCGCACTGGTGATAAGTAAGTAGCTTCGGACCATGATATGCCCTTTTTCGAGTGGAAGATATGATTTGTCAGAGTATTATCATGTGTGGCAAGTTTTTCTAAAAATTTCTTCCGTACACACAAAACAAACTTGCAGAGTGGTCTGGTTCCTGATGTTTCGTAGCCATCCATATTCGTCGGAAAATGTAATGATTGGCAATGAATTTTCTCAGAATTTTTCGCTCAACGCTTTCCTACTCTTTGGCTACTATCGGAGAAACAGACAACCGGATTCGAAACTGGACAAACGGCGGTCTTGTAACACAGTAATTTAATGTTTTGTGGAAGATGTTTACTACGTATAAGAAGTCATAACATGGCTGGTATATGTGTCGCCTTTTGCAGTATTGTTCTATCATTATTGAATTTCATTAGTTTGTCAAAGTTTTTTCCTAAGCATTTTATGGTGTTTTTAAAGGGGATCTCCGTTCTGTCTAGAAATAATTGAAGGCGTTTACTTTGCGATACTATGAATCTAGTACATTTTCCTGACGCAATTCTTCTACAAATGGCCCCATGTTTGGTTGCGTTTATGTTGGCCCCCCACGTTTTGCATTACGTACCTATGAGTTTAAGATGAAACGCAACACTGTTCAAAGGCTTTGTAGTCGTCGCCTAAGTACAGAAAGTGGTAGAGGAAAAGTTTGAATGAGTGAGATGCAAGAACGCTGCCTTGTGGAACGCTACTTCTGACCAATCCATACTCTGTGCAGATGCCATTTATTTGCGCCTGAAATATAAAACCAAGAAGTAGCTCTGAAATATTTTCATCAGGTATGGATCGACACCAAGATCCGTAAATTTGTGAAGGAGACGTTCGTGGCAAGCGGAGTCAAAGACTCTTTGAGCCTTTCAGTTCAGAAAATCGCTACTGCGCACGTCTTATTTTAAATCCGAATTGAAATGAGCATATCTTCAAACATTTTCCCTTGACAACAAAGAAATTGGCCAGAATTCTTCTGGAGTGATGCTATTTTGCTTCTTTTTAATTGGTTATTGAATTGAGTTATTGAATATTATGATTAAGTATTTTATAGTTGCATCCGGAAATTTTTTCATTGCCAAATTTGAAGTTTCGTCAATGCAATTTGACTTTTTCAGGTTTTTTGTTACTAATTTGGCACACTACAGTGGCTTCTGTGAAATGATGCTTGTTCGGATTATCTGAAGTGTTGCAAGAGTCATCGAATGTGCAAATATGATTAGAAATCGGAAAAGTTGGTGGTTTCGGAAGAGTTCTTTGGAAGGTTGCGTTATAATGATGTTGGCAAATGTTTAATATTTTCGACCTGTAGGATATGGAACTATAATTTTACAGAATTCGTTGACAGAATGAGGACTTTTCCTCCCCCTTTTTGTTTAAATACTGATGGACCAGGTTTGATGTGTTTGCGCTTGCTATCGAATTTTTGAACTTCTTCTATATTTACTAAATCTCTAATTATACAGATAATGTACTTGCTTAGAAAATATCATGCGGGTTTGTCTGTTTCTAGTATGATGAAAAATATCAGCCAACACCTTTTACCGAAGGTATTCAGGTTAAAGACTTTTTTCATCTTGTCAGATAATGGAAATTTTTGGCCTCTAAAGCCAAGCACTAAAGGTAGGAACAACCCACACGAGTACCCTGAATTGCACGGTAATGTCGATACATTTCAGACAATTAGTTGACAAGGAGTAATAAAATGGTCTTTGAAGCTCACGAACTTGTTAGAGCACCTTTTCATCCTTAGAAGGACAACCAACACCTTAAGCCGAAACGTACTGAAGGCAGCAGGAAACTACTGAAGTATATATCACTAGAAACATCACATGCAGGGAATAATGAATACATGGCCGTCAGTCTCCAGTAATACAGTGGGTGCTAAGAATTCCCGGACTTAAACCAAAAGTACATTAAATATTGCGACATGGAATGCTTGAAACTTATATGAAGCAAGAAAATTTTACAATGGAATGAAATGCGTAAACATTGATATCCTTGGCGTAACTGAAGTGTGGTGGCCAAATTCTGGACAATTTCAAGCTACAGATTGTATGTATTATTGTTATTATCATTATTATAAATTTAGCCAGAGAATAATTTCTAAGACTAAAGACTTAAAGCACTAGCATCTAAGGATTTCGGGTTTACTGAAAACTCTACCGCACTACACATTGTAAAATGTACTATTCTGGTGACAACGCAAATGAACATAGACGTGGAGTTGGTATTATATTTAAGAAACACGAAGAATGCGTTCAATAATTCCTACTACGATAGAGTTGTGTTACTTAAAATTAGTGCAAAACTTATAAAAATCAATTATCCGCTGCAAACACACGCGTTTGCAGCGGATAATGTAGAGAAAAGCGAAACGTTCTACTCAGAGATTACAGAAATGGAAATAAATCTGTATCTGAAATTGTAGGCAGTTTTGGATGAGGATTAAGAAATGAGCACGGCGATCGCTTAATCCAATTCTGCTTAGAACATGGTTTTAAAATTTGTGACACCTTCGTTCAACTTCCTCCTTGCTCGTGGTATACATGGAAATAGCTCCAGGGAACTAGTCAAAATGTTACTCGGTATCACAGAGATTACATTCTGCTAAAAACAAAATTTTGAACATCTGTCAAAAAAGTCAGTGCCTTCCCAAGAGCAGATGTACCGTCAGATCATAATCTTGTAGCGGCAAGCATTAAATTATAACTGGCATCATCCAGAAAGCCTCTTCGAGAAAAATCAGCTCGAAAAACTGAGAGAATGTGAAACTAAAAATAGTCTAGCATCTGAAGGCTACATTCAAGTATTTACAATGAGGACGTATGCAACGAATGGAAGGTGCAACTGAAATCCTGAGAAATGTAATTGAAAATAAATCTGGTTTTAAATTAATTAGGCCTGGGGTAACTGGTGAAGTACTGAAATTTATGAATGAAAGAAGAAAACATGAAATATGTTAGTGAAAATGAATACAATCGAATACAATGATTAATACGAATAAAGATGTGAGAAACAAAGCGAGCATGGATAGAAAACCAGTGTTGCGAAATAAAAAGGTTCCAGTCGTTGCGTGACAACTTTAATTTACATAAGAAACTAGAGGAAACATATGATCTGCAAAGAAACTTAATTCCAGTCGTTCCGATGAATAGCCGCAATGAAATAGTCACCGAGATAGAAGAAAAAAGAGAGGTATGGAAAGCTTGTATTCGTAAATTGTTTACAAATAATACTAGGTCTGTATACTTTCCAAATTGTGAGCAATAGTTCGCATTAGGACAACCATTGCGAAAGGTAAGATAAGAAAAGCTAGAAAAAATGCTAAAAATAACAAAGCCATAGGTAACGATGAAATACCAATGGAAATTACAAAACTAATAAATGATGACCATGTAGGTATCCTGCATAAAGTATTCAATAAGATCTACAACGCAGGCAGTTACACTTTACTCCATTTATATTCGCCAGAATTCCAAAGAAAAACAATGCCAGGAGATGTCAGGATTGCAGAATGATATCTCGAATGAATCATTTATTGCAAAAAAAAACTCCTAAGAATAATTCGGCAAAGGCTCTATGGTTAATGCGAATCATCACGTACTCAGTTTGGTTTCCGGAAATGATTGGGCGCCAGAGAAGCCTTAGTCTGTATTCAGGTTCTAAAGACGTCTTTCTCTGCTTCATAAGCGTTCGACAAAGTGTAGCATGATAAATTAATAGATATCCTGAAAGGTCTTAATAATAACGGAAATTGTCTAGTCTGGGATAATCTTTCAACAAGCTATTCAAAGGACCGATGCAGACAATAAGGTCAATGGGCAATTCATCAATAAAATCCGATATGCGGACGATCCAACAATCCTAATAGAAAATACACAGGACCTGCAGACGATGGTTCAAGCTGTAAATGATGAAAGTAACAGGTTTGGGCTATACCTAAATGTCAGAAAAAGTTTCCAAGGTTTTATACCTTGGATCCATATTACATGAAGATTGCTCTTATATGATCTAGAATCATAGATATTAAAAATCAGTACAATATACGGACTGGAAATGTGGTGTTACCGTGGAATTCTAACAATATCCTGGGCAGATTGCATATGCCTGCTGAACAATAAGCTCTGGGCGTGGGCTATTAAAATGTATTAAAAAACGAAAAACTGCGTATTTCGGACACGTGGTACATGGAAAAAATATGAAGTCCTACACTTTAAAGTAGAAAAACATATCGACAGTTGTAGAGGTTTGGTCAGAAAACAAATGTCATGGCTGTGTAGTGTTCGAATTTGACCAAGGGTGAGAATCATAGATGAAATTGTATACACAAGAAGGAGCCGTTTAGATTTTTGGGTTTTAGTTAGGTAATAGTATTATTTAAAAATTTGATCACCTATATCCATCAGTATAGCTGGGTAGGTAGTAAAAGAAGAAATAATTTCATTTGATTTTTCCTGAGGTGGCATTCATGTATAAAGGCGATTTTTCCATGATACAGAGAGTTTGCAATGTCTACCAGGGGGGAATCGATAGAATATCGAACATCGAAAGTAAGGAAATTTCTGGCTCTATGGATCATCTGCGTTTTGAAATCTATTTAACAGGCGGCAAAATTCTTCCTTGCCCTCATATTTTGGAATGCAGCAAGGAATGTACATATCTCCTGCTCGAGTGATGGTTGGCTAGTGTCAGGAAATTGTCTATGATATTTGACCGTTCTGTGAATTGAATAAATTTGCAAAGTTGATATCATTGACGATACTTCGTCGGCTGTCGTTTGTATCAGCTCTTTTGCTTCACGAGCTTTCTGGATCGAGTTTTTGCGTTTTTCTATATAGGTTTTTATATGTGGGCCAATCTTTCTAGTGTGGAGTGTGTCCTGTCCCATTGCAGTTTACGCAAAATGAGTAATTTTTTTTCTCTGACATTCGCCCGAAAGATGCTTATGATTACCCTTCCACAATTTTTGGAAACGTGACCACAGCTTTGCCATTTCTGATACTGAGTCACTACGGCTTTTTTTACGGTTTTATCAACTAATTGTTTGGCTCAGTAAGCGTTTTACTTGGTAGATGTTGTTGGGTGATATGGTTGGTTGAAGCGTGACAAGCAAAAGGGTAGCCAAATTTGCTCTTCATGAGAAAGACTGTAGTGAATTTTGCTACTTTCCCTACCGTATCTGGAGCAACTTCATGCAATGCCTTTTTGCTTTTTCTGGTTCTATACTTTCGTCCTCTTGGTGTGAGAGAAATTTGTTTCAGCTCTTTTGGAGTAAAAGCGTAAGCTTGCGCATTTTGCTCATGTAATGTTTGTAACATTGCTGAATGCGACACGGGGTTTTAGAATAGAGTTTACTTTTACTTTTGTTCACTTTTTTAACTTTCAATGTCAGATTTGATCTTTTGGCCTGAATGCCTTCTACGTTAACGTTATGTAGAAAGATTGACGGGCTGTCTAATTTAGCAATCTCGTGCGACGCCTTAGTTCTAGGTTTGAAGTCTGATTTCCGCTTTGGTGAACGCTTGTTGGGTGCAATATTTTCAATTTCTTATCTCGCAAGCGATTTTGGTTCTTGAGATCATAATTTAATCCAGATGAACTAAGTTGGAGGGGTACAATGTTCTGTTCCTTACGTCATTGGCTTTATTTGGCGTTTCATTTACTATTCGCTTTTGGGTGGATGTAGATTCAATCCCCACATCCATCACAAGGCAAGCAATTGCGATTGAGATACCTGTAGAAATCAAGATTAAACTTTTTAAACGAATTAATTTTACGAATGAAAACAAGCAAAGTTGCATCCAAACAGTTCTGAACTTGTCTAGTGTGTTCCGGAAAACAAAATAAGTTACTTACAAATAGCTAAACCCAAACCAAATAAAATCAATTCGTGAAAAAGAAGTGAGATAATTTTTCTTTTCTTGTCCTTTTATCCCAATGGTCTAACTAATATTCTTAACCCACCAAAGCTGTATCATTAATCTTCCCGTATATTATCATGTGCTGTCGCAATCATTGATTAAGTGCAAAGGGGGCTGACAAAATGAGGCGTCATTTTCCTTTTCATGTTAAAAACTCTCAAGTGGTGGACGCAATGGGCAGTCGCGCTATGATATTGAATAAAGAAGTCAACGCACACACAAACAACAAATTTATAAAAAATAACAATAAGGAACTTAACGCGAAAGTAGACAAATTTGTTTGTTCGTAGTGATAAAAAGGATTGATTAGATACATATAGATATGTATACAAAAGATATATTTTTGTGTATTCCTTGATCCATAATTTGGAAATTACCATTTATCATTCCGTAATAAACCAATACGACGAATATATTCCAACATTAAAACAAGTGGTTTTTATTGCTTTTTCCCATCTCTTACTAAATAAGGCATAGTGTAACCCAAAATTACAAATCACATAATATAAAAAAAAAATTTACCTTAGTGTAAGGAAAACATAAATTACATAAATAACTTTAAAATTTAAAACAAACAAACATCATTTTTTCTTGTGCGTTTTTTCCTTTTTGTTTTGTTTGTTTTGTTGTCACACCAGGAAAACCAAATGATTTTTCAATTTCCTCAAAGCTTTGTAAAAAGTCGGCATAGTTGAAGTCGCAGCCCGACAATAAGATTAACGTCTCGTTATCCCAAGATCTCAAAGGATTAATATATAATAAATACTAATCACTCTATAAAGTTGAAAAGTTGACTTTTAGCTTCATTTTTAGAGGCTCATTCCAAAAAAAATTTTGTTCGAAAATACAAAGCATTCTTCGTAAATTTATGATAATGTACAAACATGTCTGTGGCAACTCGAAAAAGAGTTCCAATCAGCCATACATACTATTATTGCAACGTGATGAGCATGCATAGCGATCCTTGCAAAGTCCTTCTCAAGATTTTTTCTTCTTCTCTGAACATTCGCAATCCTCACTTGCATCGTTATTAATCAGAGTAATCTGTATAATAATTTCTTTTTTCAATTTCTCGACATCATCATAAAACTTATTTTTTAGTGTAAATTAAAATTGTTTTTATTAAGCAAAATAGTGGCAAAACGTCAAACACGTATTAGATTAATGTCTTATCAGTGGATTTGGCAGTAAAACCGCACATGCATATAACATAACCTTAAGAAGATATAAAATTAAAATAGAGCTAACCTAGTTCGAGTCTCATTCTCTTGGGAACTCATGTGGTCGAGTTATATCGGTGTTGTCTTTGGCTAGTTATAACTTGCTGCTATAGACCGAATTAAGCTCGTCTTGCATTTCTGTTAACAATTGTACTCGGTGTTCGGTCTTGATCTTGCAATTTTTTCTTTTGGTACCATCCCGAATGCGCTCCCCGATGTCTTTCCGAATCTTTAGGTCATAAGATGAGTAACTGAGAAAAAATGATAACAATTATTAACAATCGTATAATAGTTAATATTAAAAATGATAAAAATTAAAAATATGCCCTTGCTTTCGCCTCTTAATTGGAATGTGGTTCTTGGCCTCGCAATCTATGAGTGGTTCAAAACACATATAAATAGGGTTTATGTCATTTGTTGTTTCATTACCGAAATGAATTGTAATGTTGCCTAACTGTACGGGTGCATTCTCCACCGACAACTTTGCTTGGAGAAATGTAACTCGTTTGTTGCATTCCTTCATTTATTTTTCATTTGCTTTCTGAAAATGCTTCCTACCATTCACTTCATTTCATTTTATTAAATATTTTATATAATTTTGCTTATATTTGCATTGGTATGATTTTGTCGCACATTGTATCTGTTGATACAAACAAGCGTCTAATTTGCCTCTTACTTCCCATATTTGTTGGAAAAAAAAATCTAGTGGCGAAAGGATTACACAATGCGAAGCGGATGGATCTCAGGTTACGCTGTCGAAGTGGTTAAAGGATACGTAATCAGTTGTCGGGGTAGGCAACTTGAATGGTGTATAAAGTGTACAATTACGAATTAGAGAATATAGGGAAAGAATGAGGTCATTACCGGCTGTTAAGTCGCGAAATGGGCAACCGTGCTGGATTCAAAAGCCTGCGTGGCACCCGAATAAGGCTATTGGCTATGAGTTTGCGAGGTGCAAGAAACATAAATTTTCTTCCGATTGGAAAATTTACTGTTTACCACTTTGATTCACTTATTAAATAAATATTTTCCATGTCCTACTTTAAAAGTGGTAATTACTTGTTTTTTTTTTTTTGCGTTAAATTAGCTAATAATTACAAGCCCTTTTCTAGGCACAGCATCAAAGCATTGAAAATAACTGGGCCTTATTTATGTTATGCATGAGTTATCCAAAATCGTTTATCACAGATTGCTAGCAATGCTTAACAAATGTTGTGGTGAGTCTGTGTTCAAGGGGCAAAGAACTTGACACCTCATTTTTTACGATACGACAATAAAATTGTCCATGTCCAAGACATGTTTAGACTTCTTAACTCTCACTTCCGATTCGCCTTTAGCCAACGACAAACAACACTCTTTGTATGTTCTTGGATAAAATTGAAATCACCCACGAAAGTATTTCGTCAGACTGCGTAGAAAATTTCTTGAATCTTAATGATAGGTTTACTCTTTAAATCTGCTCTCAACCTATTCAACTCTAAGCAAAGAAATGATTTGGATTTTAGAGTCGATACAGTGCCACGCTTGAGCTTGTTGGATATCTTTCAATTTTCTGCGAAACGTTTCTATTCGTGATGTGGTTTTAAAGACGAAGATTCTATTCAACCTTCGAGAGCCTTCGAAAGCTTGCAAAACTACTTTTACTTTAATAATATTTGGGTTAATCAACTCAAGCGGCTCAAAAAAAAATGCACCCAAAAATCCTGCTCTCAGAAATTATTTTCTTACAATAGAATGGCGGTCGCATAATCAAAAATCATCCCAATATTCTCTTACTATTATGTCTTTTATTTCTAATCTCTTTGTTTCTAATCTGCCTCTTCATCTTTTCTATTTAGTTCTAGCGAGAATTGTGTTCAAAAAGTACATTTAATTATCGCAACCGTCAAGGCTATTGCAGATATCTTATTAACTCAAAATGGTTTTATAAATTTCGTAACTCCAAGAGAAAAATCTTTTTCTTTCAGTTTTACCAAAACTGTTTCAATCAGTCGTTAGCCGACGATCAGTTTTCACTATTACATTACCCGTAAAGAACTTTTTAGAACTTACCTATCATGTTTTTAAGGCTAACATAATACCGTACATACTGATTTTACTAAAGCCGGATACGGCTTAAAGTAGAGTCAATTATGTGCTAACGAGCTTCAAATATCAGTCCATCGGTTTCTCTTCGTGTTTACTGCAGTGGATAATCCCTTATCTGCGGAATAGACCGTTTAGAGTCTCTTCCAGCTCCAACATCTCTAATGTGTTTACCGTGGTGTCAGCTATCAGTTCTGAAACCAGCCTCTTAGGACCCGGTGATTAAGTCACCATATATCTTAACGTATGCCTATGATATTAAACTATTTTTTTTTTTAACTTGAAATCTCATCCTTTCAATCTGATTCAAATAATGTGGTTAAGTGGTACTCATACAAATCATGCACATACAATTAAATCTAAAAAAGAGCAAGAAGCTTTTTAATTGATTTGCATAAATTGGAAAATTTAGATTTCTTCATTGTCTTAGGGGCCTCTGTGCAAGAGATGTACGCGCTTTTCTTTTTCTTCATTTCGTTATATTTCGTACCTTATAAAAATTAACCCCTAATGTTAGCATAAGATTTATTTTTAAAAGTCTACTTTATTTTGTTGCAGCTGATTTTCATGTGTACATAAATAAACAAGTAAGTACACAAAACAATCTATGTTTTTCGAAAGCCATTTATTGACTTAAGCTGACTTCTTCCTAACAGACCTGCCAGTTAAGTAGAAATGCCAAATGTACTTTTCTCCTAATTTGATCCTCTGATCATATAAAAGTCAAATATTCCCCTTAAACTTACGGGCACTTTTTCGCATTGTATTCCTCGAATTGTGCTCGTCAAACTTTTTTAAACGTCTAGTTTCTGAATGAGGTATAGCAGTACCATCGCAGGCACATTTTTAGCCGGCAGCTAACTTTCTCCACCGTTGGCAAATTCTATAATATTATCTGGTAATGCAATTATTTTCCTTTACTCGTTATTGACTGTGCCTCTTTTAGTACCCGCCGGTAGAACGTTGCTCTTTTACGATTTCGAAAATTTAAACCGTGTAAAGTCTGAATTTTTGGTCAATTAAAATGGGTAAGTTTGGGTCTGAATGTTATTAACCAAATCACTTTATTAGCGCAATTTTTGCAATCTTGTCCGTATAGGCGGGGAAGTACGACAAAGATTTTATACAAAATTTTTCAAAAGCTCCGAGAAGGCTTTCTGCATCAAATGAATCTCTGCTGGTCCATTTCTAACTACTCTAGTAGACCAATAGATGTTTTTAGACAGCATTTATGTTCCTTCCAATACATATTTCCACTTGAAGCTCCCTCGGAACGATAGTCAGATGGATTTCGGGTGTACCGTTCCTAAATCGTTGAGTAGATATAAGGCTGAAGGCCTCAAAAGCTTCTAGTGATTCTGCCTAGAAATAAAGACTTTGGGATAATTTGTTTGACTTGATTCCAAAGTTGACTATGAATTATACATTTTTTTGCCGTTTTCTCCGCCATTTCGCAACACGTGAAAATATGCTATCCTCTCTTTGACACGCGCAGCAAAAATCTTTTAGAAAATAGAATGCGACCGAATATTTGAACAGGGAAGGGCACTTTCAAGGTCCCGGGATTGCAAATTAATGGTAAAACTTTTTATAATATTTGTTATGCCAATAACACAATGAAAATCTTCAAAGTAGTCGTAGTAGTAAAAGTAGTAGTAGTAGCATTAAAAGTCGAGACACGATATTTTAATATGGAAACATATCTCTAACCATTTAATTTTTTTCATTCGGATCTTTCGCAATGTTTGTAAAAGAGCGTTTGTAGGAGAAATACGTAGAATATTTTCGAGAAATTGATGTAAACATTTTTTGTTAACAAAAAAACTGCTTTCTTTAGTCGAAAATGGAACAACAATCAGTCAAGAATCAATACATTAAGAAGTCCTATATGTTCGGCTAGCTATATGCATTAAAATTTAATGATTTGCTTCCTTAGAAACAATTTTGGACCAAAAAGCGTGCGGCTGTGAACCTCTTTCAATTAGAGATACCTTGCAGAAATGGTTGCGAATTTTGATATTTCAATAAAAAAAATTTTTTTTAACATTAGATGCTTGCATGTATTTTGATCATTTTTTTACTTGAAACAGGCATTTAGTGAGAAAAATTGGTGAAATATGTATTAACCAAAAGCTTTTTCATCATTTTCTACAACTCTTTTCCTTCTTCCTGGCAAGATGGCGATACCGTGTCGAAAGAACGATATCGATTTGGCAACGATCTAATGGTCGTCTTATTTTCGCACTTCTTCAATCAAGCCGTGCGACATCGATCTGCACAAACGGTAATCAGGAAACGCTATGTCTGGCGCATTTGTTGGGTGCAGTTTTCTGGGTGCAAGAGTACGTCCTTGGCAAGTCTTGCCGCGTATGGCCGTGCGTTGCCATGCAAGTGGATGACTTTGCATCTGTTAGCCGCCTTTGCTGGTCCTTCTTGCAATAGTTCATCGCTCAATTTGTTCAATTGACGCCGGCAGACATCTTCAGTAACAATTCCATTCGCTTTTAGCAGCTCTTAATACACAGTACCTTGCTGCACAGTAAAACTGTACGGCCACGAATATTCCCCTTTGAGCTAACCAATGACTTTTTGCGTTTGGGATTGTCTTAGCGGAATCGCTTTTCATCGCCATTCAAAAACTCTTTCTTTTTTGGCTGGCAAGCACAAAGCGATGTTTAAACGGTTTCGAAATAGCATTTTCAATCAATTCGTATAGTAGCCATTTTCCCTCCTTTTTGATTTTTCCCGTCGCATACATATGTGTAGAAATTGTTGATTCGTCAAGTCCTAAGCAGTTTGCAAGCTTTTTGCGGGTTTGCGCTGGGTTTTCGTCCAAAAAGTCTTATAATTCATGGTTTTTAACTTCCGTGGTCCTCCAGGCCGTTGTTTGTCATTGACTTAACAATCACCACTTTAACCACTTGAAACCGAAGCCGACAATTGGGATATGATGGAACAGCACCATCGTAAGCTTCTGCAAGCGTTTAATGGGCTTCGGTAGCAGATTTCTTTAAATCAAACAAACAAAGTAATGTATGTCGAAAATGCAATTTTGAGTGTTCGGGATGCACTGAATAACTATATTATTAAATGGAAAAATAGTATTAAATGGAAAACTATTATTTTGTGTGGAGAACGGTTAAAATCATTGAAGTTAACCATTGTGTACATTGATACCTCGCATTACATTATCATATTTACTAATAGACACCACTGATCAAAATGCATGCAAGCACCTAATATTTTATATTTTAATATTGCCTTTGCATCTGCCTTAAAAAAGTTATCAAATATATGTATGCTCTACTTATTTGAGGCTTAAATTACTGTTTATAGCAGAGCACATTCAGAATACCTAGTTATTTCGTTGAACTCTTCACTTTCTAAATGTCCCTTCAACATTCAAGTAGACACTTTGCTATGTTTATATTGTTCGCCATACTTGCATACATTACAAAGAATTAACCTTTGTATAGCAACAGCTTCCAGTGAGGCAAAAATAGTAACTTGCTGTACAAAGTCATTATGCAATGTTTAGGATACATACGTATATTTTTCAAGTTCTTCGTTCCACTTAAGGACGCCCACGAAAATGATGTGGGACCAAAATCTAATTGTAGTATTTTATGACGACAGTAATTCAGGAATTTTATTAGACGAAGAGTTAAGGGACATTTAACAGCCGGTCGTGTCTGGCTGTAACGTTCCCGTTCATCAGTATTTACAGTTACAGTGTTAACCAAAGCAAACTGAATAAAAGCTATATTGTTGAGTTCACTCCTATAAGAGCAAGCAATTCCGCAGGCAATACTTTCCACTACAACTTTAAAAACTTTAACAAGTTTAACAAACTTTAAAGAACCATTTAACCAATGTGAGTAAACACATTTTGGGTAGGGTAGAATCTTTCGTCACCAACGCACTGGTGTAAAGTAAGTCGTCACTTCTGCTCTTGCTTTCATTCTCTTTTATAAGACGTTTCTTTGATTAGATTAACGTTAGCAATCTTAACCAAAGGCCACTCTTACAGTTTAACCATTTAATAATGATCTTCGAATAATTTATATGCTGCCATTAATTTTTTTTCCGCTAAGCCTGGCCTTTAAACTTTTATGATCTGCGAAATAGATCACAATGTTTAAAAATGGCTTTCTACCCGATGTTTCACTTTTCCTCATATGCGTAAAAAAACTTTTGCTCATGAAATGTGGAACAAACAGAGAATACATTTTTAAATAGTTTTCAAGTTGTCCGCTAAGAAGGTTTTCAATAATGACCCAATGACATAATAGCAGCCTCGAAAAGCTGCTCCATTTTTTAGGTTGTCTTCTTGCAACTCTCTCCAAATGGGGTTTCTCAGAAGATTGTAGGTGAGATGTTTTGAAACCACCGTTGTCGTTGGTTTCAGTTCAGCACAGTGTCATTCACAAAAAGAGAAGAAGGAATAGATAAGCAAATAAAAAAAAAAATGAAAATAAATTCTCGCAGTTCCAGTACATAAAAGAAAGAAATTTTCATTCTTAAAAAATAATCTGGCAAGAACAATAACGTCATTATAAGGTTATGGGCCAGCAAAGGGGGGGAGACGGATGGCGACGGTAGACAATTGCTGTTGTGATGCGCTCGGTATCATTAGCTATGTAATGCATTTTATGCTGTTGATGCCTGCTCTTACGGAGTACGTGCATATTTACACGATTTCGCCGGGCCAGTAGGTCAACCTCGTAATTGTAATCAACGCGGTCACACTTAACAATTGTTTGTTGTTCCAGTTTTGCAATTTTTTTCTATTTTGCACCGCATTGTTTTGTTGTAATATGGCGCCAGTAGCTAGTTGGCGGTTTTGTGAGTTTTACTTTGTTGTTGATTTTTCTCTGTAGAAATATTTTTTATATTTTGAGTTTACTTTGTTTCTACAGTAGCGTTTTTTTTTTTTTTATTTGCTTGTGTTTTTGAGAAAAGTACATTAAACCGAATTTTTTACCCAAAACTCTCCAAACGAATACAAAAAATATTTTCCTTAAGTAGTTAGGCTAACGCCCATCCCATATGCAATTTAAATTAATTTCTCAATGTTTCAATGTTACGACATACACGAAACGAATTCGGTGAATTCCTTAGATAGTTAATCAATGTGACAAGTAGTCGATTCTGAAGTTTGTCAGTTCGTACAAACAACTTTGTTTAGTTGAAATTCAGAAAATTTTGAAACATTTGGACATAAAAGCTAAACTTGAAAGAAACATGAACATAAAAATCAAATTGCAAGTATCGTAAGCTTCATAGCCTGTCTCTTATACACATCTAGATGTGTATAAGAGACAGTCCTATGCGCCATGGCTGTGGTCGGACATTAAGCAAAATGATTCTCTAGAAGATATTTAAATACAGCATAAAGAAACTATTCCCAAACAGCGCACAAAGTACGCCGAGCGTTACACAGTCTTGAAAGCTGTCTAACATCAATAATAATTATTCTAAAATAAATGTGTATGTAATTGTTCGCGGCAACTCAAAAATTCAGACCGCAAAAATGGAATAAGCATTATCTCTGCTACGATTTTATGAATCGTAAAGGGGGACCAATATATTTAAACGGGAAAAATGGTTTTAAACTTTGCATCCTTGCACCTTGAGTAATCCAAAACTTCAAAAGTTCGTGTTCTCCAGAAGTGCATGCATTAAAAAGCCCTTACGACGCATAGACCTCATAAAACTTCACTGTCATGGCAGAATCATCAGACAATTAAGATTTTCTATTCATCGACCTAAATATATTCTGGGTATTTATTCAAAAAACTTCAGAAATGATCTAATAGACACGGAGTCGGAAAGCCAAGCCTCGCTTCAAAGTAAACATTTCTTTGCCTCTTACTATGAGTGGTTTCCTTTCCTATGATTTAATATAATAGTGTTTTGTTTTTATTTCCATTGAATAAATGGGAGTTGGCTGCCATCTCTTTTGCTGGCAATGCAGATGTAATGCGTGTACAAAAGTAAAGAATGTGGACATTAAGAGGACATCATTGGCTCGACTGGTGAGATCCTTGTTGCTGCCGCTTTATCTACTCCCTGCTTAAGTTGATTCAGCGTTATTTGCAGTAAATCGCATCGATGTCTTAAAAAGAGGCCAAATTAAAATTTTTCACGAATTTACGAAAAGCAGCCAGAAATGAAGAAAAACTTTACAACGCTTGCTATTTTTTTTGAATTGTATCAAAAATTTCATTATTATCATCATAGTCGTTACGATTATTGTTAGAGGCCACAATCGGAATGCCTTGTATGTGCTTGGGCTTTAACTATTGAAAATGAAGGAGTTTTGTATTCCATGCCATCGTCAGTGGCCTGATTGTTTGTAATCAATGTTGTAAACATTTATTTTTGCGGTTTCAATATCACACAAGCAGCAAAAAACCAAAAACAATTTTAATGGTATTAAATTGTGGCCGGCTTGTTGTTGATAATTGCTGTTTTCTTTTTTCCTCGTCCTCGTTCATATCTCTGAACTCCCCTTAGTGATGACTAAGCAAAGTAATTTTCATTTGGTTATGAAACGAGCGGTTGTTGTCGTTGGAGTAGCTTCAACATGCATACGTACCCGTTACGTTTTGCTCAGATATTAACATTGTTTTTAATTCTCTCTGTAGAGCTGCTGAGCTGTGATATTAGCAAATATTTTGTTTCGTTAACGGAACACTTTTTAGTCTCCTTTTCAAAGACTCTTAAAATTGCGGGCATTTGAGTTTCTAGTGACTTTTCAAATGAAACTGAAAAGAATCCAATTTTCTTCATAGATTTCGACTTTAGCTGTTTAACTTAGTTCATATTAACATCGCTTTTCGGTTTAATATAACTTTTATTGTCATCTTTTTTGTTTTTGTTGGTTAACTATGTTTCGCCTAACTATTCTATGATATTGTTATTATGAGCATTACAGCAATCATCATCATCGTCAGCATCATCGCAAACCATCATCATAAGCAGTTAAAATGCGGTTGTTTTTATTTCTGATGCTCATTCAAGTGTTGTTATTACAATTTCTGGTTTCAGTGGCCTCGCCCCAGCCCGTTCGCCAGCGATGGAAAGATACTTCTATTGAAATTTTAATTTTTTGCAAATTTCCTTGTAACGGAGAAAAGAGAAAACTTTTTATGTTTCATTACATTTGTCGAGAAAGAGGAGAAAATTTGCGCTTAAAGCTTTACAAAATGTATATTCAAATGCAACGAGACTAACAGCAATATGTTCGTTTTCTGACGTTGATTGTAATGATGATGAAAATGATGATGATGTTGATGACGTTTTTGAAGAAGTTAGTGATTAACTTTCACTTTAGTTTTTAAATGGATTTAAAAGTGCTTCTTTAAAAACATTGTAAAAGTTTTAATTGCATTTTCCACTTTCCATGGAGTGGAATTTCTTAAGTTTGTCGCGTGCTTATAAGCCGTGGCAATTCGCATTGTGGAGCCCATTAACTCTATATATTTTCGATCAGCGAACCGTTGTTAATATCGAAATTAATTGTGGCTTTCTTTCCTGTCTGTCGGTCTGTCCGAAACACAATTACGACACTATCCTTAAAACTGCAAGCACAAATTTGTTTCAAGTTTCTTTATATCTTCGTCCTCTAGGTACTCGACGAAATTCAACAATGTGTCAACAAAAGTGTCAATAATTGCCAAAAAAAACTAACATTTTCTCATTTTTCCTAATTTGCGAACTTCATATCGCAGAATGCTTCAAAATCTTTTCAATTAGACTTAGCCAACATTTACTGGCAAACAATGCTTATCCATGCACCACCATAGCATATTTATAAAAGGCTCAGCGGGGCGAAATCACTTAAAAGTAAAGTTTTATCAAAGCGATATAATATGTATTTCTTTTTTGTATGATCAGGAGGTATCCGCCATTCGTGTAATAGGATAAAGATCAGAAAGAAGTAAGGAAAGAGGAAGCCGTATGTAGGTGATGATGGCAGCGTTGTGGATGTGCGCCTAGTCGGTAAGTGCTATGCTTTACCTGCTGAGCAGTCGCTGCAGCTGCGACCACAGTAAACTTTATAGCTCTTGGAACGTGAAATCGTGAACAATGTCTCAGTAGTTGCCATTCAAAACATATTAATATAGCAACCCTGTATATAGGTGTATTTGTTGTTTTCTACTTCTAGGAATTTACAACACCACGTAAAACAGATCTAATGCGAATGCGAAGTTCTATTACTTATTTTGGTTTTTTAAGATTAGTTTTGTTAATGCATATGCGCCATCACAGGCTTACGTATGTATTCATTCATTTATTTAATATCGCATAATGCGTTTAGTTTGTAATAGTGTTATCAACACATTCTATTAATTAAAAAATCTACTATAGTTCCATAAAACGTGTACAGTTTTCCTTGATTGTGGTTAAATTGTTGATCTCCTTAATCTCGTTTGGTAAATCGTTGAATTCTTTCAAATTCTTGCAAAATATATTTTGCTGGTCGCTAGTAGATATTTTCACTAATAGATTTTTTTTCTTTTAAGTTAAAGCGAAAAAGAAAAGTTTTCCGCAAATTGCGTTGCTTCGATGCAAAACTCAACCTCCTCTTCCTCTTTAGAATATGTATTTTTGCGTTGCAAAGTGTGTTGGTATTGCGGCTGATTATTGTTGTCAGATACACAAGCTATAAAAAAATATAACTTCAGGCATGTAAGTCCACCCAAGTGCCGTTATGGTCACATTATGTACGAGAACCCAAAATTTACTCCCGTACTCAATATGTATATCTCTTGTCCAAAAGATTTTCAATTAAATGAATACCATATACGTGTGTGCAAGCATGTTTTTGAACTATGCGTACATTTTTTATGTCAATTGCAATACGCTTTCTGATAACTTCTCTGCATCAAACGTTTCCAAGATCTAGGAATATTGCAACCATAGTTTGTAACCGTAAGTGATTTCTGTTTTGATTGTTGCGCTTAAAGTAGAACTTACTTGATCCTACTGTCTACCTATACATGGTTACTACTGAATCTATTTCACTTTTACATATGAATTCATACTGTTATTACGATACTTTCTCTTTCAAGATATTTATTTAAAAAAAAATATTTTTTTTTTGCAAATTTTAGCGCGTATTTCTATTGGTCTTTTTATTTATTTTTATCAATATAATCCTTCAAGGTTTCCACATCTCTGGTACACATGCTGTTTCCATGCTTTTGTTAATAATCTTTGTACTGTAAAAACTTATGTATTTCATGGAATTCTTTATCATGCAACTTCTGGGCATGCTTTCAAACTTACGGTCACTACCAAAGTGTACGTTTGTCATGTTGGGTTTTGTTAATTGCGTATTTGTACCTCTGGACAAAAAATTTGTTGAGAAATTCTGCCTTTTCATTACTATTGGATGATGTCACTATAATATATTTTGATCATTCTTTTCAGCTGGAAAAAGCGTTTATTCAAAAATTGTTAAAATTAGTAGATATTGTTAATATCAAAATATTTTCTATCATTTTCTACAACAATCTCCCATCTCTTTGGGAACATCATGATACAATGTCGAAAGAACGACATTTGTTTGGCTAATTGTACACCTACTTTCGCACTTCTTCAGCCAAACCATGCTGCATCGATCTGAACAAATGCTAATTAGAAGGCGCTATGTATGCTGGGTGCAGCAGAACATTCCATTCAAGCCGCAATAGCGTATCCTTGAGAACTCTTGCAAGGTGTGGCCGAGCGTTTGCGTGCAAGCGGATGACTTTGCGTCTGTTAACCGCTATTACTGGCCTTTTTTGCAACAATGCATCGTCCAATTTGTTCAAGTGAAGTTGGTAGACATCTGCAGTAATAGTTTTATTCGGTGCTAAGGCACCTCCTATACACTACACTTTGCTAATGCCATCATACGGATAGCAAACTTTTATGGCCATGAATGCTTCGGCTGGGTCCGCTTGGGGTTAATGTGAGTAGCTCCCCTGAACTAACCCGTAACGTTTTGCGCTTGAGATTGCTGTAACAGATTCACTTGTCATCGCTAGTCACAATACGTGAGCTCTTGATCGTGCCGTTTATTTACTAATTTTATTGTAATTCACTTTTTGAAAGTTTATTAGTTCATAGAATCTATTAAAATACTTGTTTGCCGACACAGTGCCTTGTACTTGTGCTTATTTAATGTCGTTAGGTCTTGGTCATATCGTTTAACACGTCACATATAGGACGGCATGCAGACGTGGGATGACAATCGACGAATCAATGTGATTTGTACATATTACGAACTTTCACAAGAAATATGTCAAAATTTAATGGTATTCTGGTCGTTAGTTTACAATTTCAAATTGGTTTAGTGACGCTGCACTCGAAATCCATTCGTTTATCCGCAGAATTCTCCATTGTTTGACAGAGGTAATACGAATAAAGAAGCTGCAACGAGCGGATGCTCATCATAGAGTTTGTGCGACATCATATGGATTGGTGGCTATCGGCGATATTACATTATTGAATGATGTGTTGTTTACTAATTTTATTGTAACCCACTTTCTAAGAGTTAATTAGTTCGTAGAATGCAGGCAATGTGTTGTAGTTGCCCGCGCAATAACTGGTATTTGAGTTTATTCAACGACGCAAGCTTTTGATCTATCGTTTGTTTATTAATTTTATTGTAAGCCACTTTTTGAAAGTTAATTAGTTCATGCTTTTAGTAAAACATTGTTTATTGTATGCACCTTATAATTGAAAATTATTGTTTCGTCAATATTTGTATTATAGCAACCTTTCAAATAGAGAAGCTGGCAGGAGAATAATTTTCCTGTGACGTAATTTCTTTGCTCCTTATCCTCTTTGCTCTTTTGTTTATTTCAAAAGACGCCTCAACTGTTTCATGATTTGGGATCCGAAAGTAATTGATTGACTTGTTATCAACATCATATTTGTAAGCCAGGATCAGGATTTATATCATAGATTCATTTGTGATAGAGGGTATATTAAGTTTGTGTAAACGTATGTAACATCCAGAACTGCTTAAGATAACCCCGTCTTTTAATATACTAAACCTATCTATCCGAGTGTTTACCTGATGTCTGGTCACGTAGTTTTGTGTTCAAGCCACAGGTCGGAATTTTTGGGATATTTTGATGCAATTTGGTTCGCCTGAAACATTTTTTTGAACCTCGTCTCATATAGGCGCCTCATATAGCTCCTACAAAAACTGAATCTTTATATGGTAAAAAGATCTAACTTTCAATATTTCATAGTGAAAATTGGTCCATACAATCCAATTGACAAAGAAATCAACCTTATCGAATTAGGGCCCCGTACGTCTATCTTATAGATACCAGCACACATTAGGATTCTCAGGCAATGTAAGCTCTTATATATAAAAAAGGCCTAACTGTTAATGTTTTGTGATGAAAGTTTCCTTATGCTACTAATTTGACATAAAAATTAAGTGAACCAAATTTGAACCACATGGGATTACTTTTTGGACCCCATTCCGTATAAGATTTCTCATTAATAGTAAGCTATTACGCAGAAGGTTCAATTTTTAATGATTTAAGACGAAAATGAGTCCATAGTAGTTATTAAGCAAAAAAATTAATGGGCAGAGAATCTATTTTTCAGACCTCAATATATATAGGGTTTACCATGAAAAATAAGCCCTTATATGGAGAGAAAGTACAATTTCTATTTTTTATGCCGGAAATTGAAAAAAATGGCAGAATTTCTGGGAAGTAAATTATGTTTGGTAAATTTGGATCACGACATATGATGTATGCCTTTCAAAATAATGAGTACTTTTTGTTATTACCAAAATGAGTACATAAATGTACTAGGCGAAGTGGATTGGGGTATGTAATTGTTCACTTTGGCAAACTATAATGTTCTCATTTGTTTTACTTCAAAATCGATAAGCCGTCAAAGTACTAAAATGTCCCAATGTCAATTTTGGGTTTGCTTATGAGTGCAATATGGCTTGTGACCGTCATAAGATTTGTGAGTGCCGTATAAGTTGTGCTTAGGCAATGAGTCGTAAACTATCGTATATATCGAATTTTTTATCAGCATCCACCCTCTAACTTAAGTGGCGAGTGTAGTCCCGAAATGAGCTTTTCCAGTTTACGCCGTTTTCGTTCGTTTGGTTTTATTTTAAATTTTTTTGAAGTTAATTTGTTTTGTTTTACGTTTCATATTTTTATATAACATAAACTTTCCTAACCAAAAAATAGGTATTTAAGGCTAATCAGTAAAAGATTTGAACAAAAAAAGCAACAGCTGTCCTGTCTGTGTTGTCTATCTAAACATGGTCTGCATACAAATGACATAATATTATACTGATGACCATCATCGTCATCAAACATGCCACACGGCCCTGAGAGAGCACAATAGACGACATCTCTTGTCGTAAAAATATCAAAATAAGAGGTAAAGTTGAAAACTTGTAAGCCTGTATAAATATTAATATAAATATATATATTACTACATGCACACACACACATATATACATATATATATATGTGAAGGGCTATAGTGACATTTACTGTATCACTAAGCATGAAGTGAATGACTTGTTGGATAGATGGGCCTTACGTGCTCGAGCTATACGTATAATTTTCATCTTAATAAAAAATTATGATTTTAAACATAAACAAAAATACTTGCAACTTATTCTTATGGTGTCCTTATGTTTTATATGATTATGTGAGAGAGAAAAAATATATGGCTTAAGGAGCATATCATGAATTTTTATGATTACAATTATTGTAACATCTGTCCGAATATTTATTTTATTACTTTTATTACTATTTCATATGCATTTATTTTTTCCAACAGAAATAATTAAGAAAGTATTTAGCATTTAAATTGATTTAAATAAAACGTTTGTTTTAACAATTTTTTCTTAAATTTAAATATATTTTTAAAAATTTCTTTTTTTCAGATTTCCTTATCCGTGTATGCAGGTTTGATCAGAATGAACAGTGAAATGCTTGAGTACAGAGAGCGAGCTTGGCTGTCATGCAATTTCACCATTACAACCCTGAAGTTTTCTCTACCTGTATATTTTCAGTTGCCGATTTGATTACAGTAATTTCTTATATTAGTAAAATTTTTGCGCGTGGGAACAACTCTTCCATTAAAATTTCAATTATTCCAGGTTATTGAAGGAATATTTTTTTTAATATAATACATCAACCAGCACTTTGGCTGCCTCGTGGTTGCCATTTGTAATTGCCTGAGTGACCGAGTAGGCTAAGGAACTCGACCAATGACTCAATTGTCGTAGGTTGAAATCTCAAATGCGGTACAGATTTTAATAACCAAGACATTAGTCCTTGAATTTGTTTCTCCAATTAAATTAATCCCAATAATGATAACAATAGCTCTAGAATATGTAAACAACCAAATGACGTCTGTCAAAATATGGTACAATTTCGGTTGCTTGTTTCTAAGTTATCAATAGGTGCTTGCATGTATTTTGGCCACCGACATCTCTTGGACTTCTCTATATACAATAACAGTTTTCCTTTTAGTATTATTGAATCACCCAGTGTATACGGGCGCTAATAATGGAATCATTTTCTATATTTATTACTTTCGTTTGCTTTTGCTAGTTGCCAGTCAAAAGAAGAAGAATTTTCTGTAGGGTATTGTAAGTGGTGATGAGAAGTAGCTCTGTTAAGACAATCCGAAGCGTAAAAATTCATGGGTTCGCCCATGGGAGCCATCCATGTCGACACCGAAGTGGGGTATTCGCGGCCATAAAGTTTTACAGTGCAATGGGATCAGCAAGGTGTAGGGTGTTATGAGTTGTTAAAAGCAAATCGAATTGTTACTACAAACTAAACGATGAACAGTTGCAAAAAAGACCAGTAACGGACACAAAGTCATCCACTTGCATGACAACACGCGGCCAAGGGTACACTGTTGCAGTCCGAATGGAAAGTTATCCCGCACCCAGCCGACTCAGCACACATAGCGCCTTCTCATTAGCATTTGTTCAGATCGATACAGCATGGGTTGACTGAAGATGCGAAAATAGGTCTACAATTAGATCAAATATCAAATAGAACAAATATCGTTCTTTCGACACGATATTTATGGAAAATATCTTGATTAATACATATTCCACTAACTTTTTTCAATTAATGCTTGTTTCCAGTGAAAAATTGGCCAAAGAACTTAATATTTTCAGTCCGAGTGTTTATTTTCGAAAGCAAAGAAAGAAAGCGGATTTTGTAGGTTGCTTAAACATTGTTTCCTGATGGAAACAATTCGTCGAAATTCAGCATTTGGTTGAAATTGGTTATGGCACTTATTCTCCGTTGATAGAAAAGGAACTTATTACTGGTTTGCCAATTATAAATGAGACCGAATGAACAGCAATAATATTGAAGGCTACGCTGATACTGAAAAAGTTGTTAATACTGGAAAGCACAAAAAAATCCCTCAAACTATTTTCGATAATATAAAAGTGTATTTGTAAGAGATAGCTGGCATCCCAAAGATATCAAAAGGCATTGTATTCGCTATTTTGCAAGATCAGGACAACGTGCTTGGGCAGAGTGGAACATAAACATTGCTTCGCAAGTCGATCACTTTAACTTCAAAATTGCATGAAGTGAAGCTCGACTTACCGCCCCGCACTTGCCGCCTACCTTATCTTCCCGATTTGGCCTCTATCGACTATTACCTCCTTGCAAGCCCCGAAAAGAGCTGCAGGGGAGTAGGATTGGTTCACATGATAAGTTTGTTGCGGGAACTGAAGCAAAACTTTAGAACCTTAACAAAACATTCTATGAAAAGGAAGCTAACTGCCTGGATATATAAAGTTGAACTTTGAAAATAAAATATTTTTTCTTATTTATATTGAATCTCGTCTCTGAACTCGGGTTCGATTTTTTTCGTCGGTCTGCGGAATTTTATGCTCAAGCAGGTAAGTCAAACTATAAATGATTAATAAAATCGTGTCCTCACCAATACTTAAGCACGTAACGGCAAATTCCTTTTCGCACTCTCCTTCTTGATAGGGGAATATTAGCAAGTTCATGAGTTGTGATTTGGACTTTCTTTCAATTTTGCGCCCATCGGAATACTTGTAAAAAACCTGAATTGTCTGATATAAGCAACTAAACCTGCGCTAAATATTTCAATAGCCTGCAAATTCTATTCATTTATAATTTGTGTTTAATTAGCAGAGTTTCGGTTGAGCCTGCAATTGAAAGTTAAATGAAGGTAGCATTTGGTAAAGTTTTTTCTTAGATGGACTTTAAGGCAGCGTTTGCAGTCTTTTCTGATGTTTTAGGGTCTGCAAGCAGAATGACAAAGTTTACTACAAGCCGTAGATAATATCTTTTTGAAGTCAATTATTCTTGGGTCTGCATGTAATCATAAATTTTATACATTTTCCAGGTGAAAGAAGGCAAAAGTCTTTCCTGCTACGTTGTGTAAACAAAGATACTTACATTATATAAATTTTTCTTTTGTTTTTCTTATTATTATTTATGACAACTCATTTAAACTTACGAAAGAGAGGAACTAAGGGTAACAAGAACAAAAACCGTATTAAATCAAATCTGAAATATACTTCTGAGAATTGTAAGATAAACATAAACCAAAATCCATATAAAAACAAAAACAATAACAACCGCTACCGTAAGCAAGGGTCTGTCTGAAAAGAAAAAAGCGACGACAGTTATACAAGTCTGACAACGAATATTGAGAGCCCCTCTCTCAAAGTAAATGTAGTTTTCATTATAAACTTGACTCGAAACTTTTCCAGAAAAGTTGATTTATTCGTCAACTGTCAAAGTAATTTTTGAACTTGTCTTACTTTTCCCGCTGTGCTAAGCGTTATGGTATGTAAATTTGGCTTAATTTCACATATGCGAGAAATACTTGTAAATATATGCATCCATTTTAAATGTCTAAAAGCAGATAGAGCTTCGAGTTGAAAATTTTGCATTTCGTACGATGTATGTCTGTTAACCTCCTAACTGTTACAAACAATATAATAAAAATAAGCATATCATCTTACTTATGTGGTGCACATCAAAAAAGCTAATATTTGAAAAAACAATCTTTTATTAAATGTGTCTGTAGTAGCTTCTTCCTGGTTGGGGAATTAGAGGTCTCTTAAATTTGTGCATAAAGAATGTGTGTATGTAATCACCGAAACTCTAAAAGACAACACAAAGGAAGTACTGTAATAAAAAGACTTGATTGGTAGTTTCAACAATAACAGAAACAAAAAGAAAAAACCCACGCACACGCACGCGTACAATAAAAGGTAACACTTATCCACTGCAAAGTGTCTCCCTTCAAATTCGAAGTAGTTGCTATATATGGGGCTCTTAAAGCTTTAAGATTTACGTGTATTATAGAAGGACGCGCACAACCCTTGTTATGAGAGACTACGCACAACTTAATAATTTACTACCACACTCCGCGCTACGTGGAACAGAGGTTTGTTAAGAAGAACGAAAATCAACAGTCATTGTAAGCTGCATTAGATTGCTATTGTTATTGTTATTATTGTTGTTGTTGTTAGCGTTGGTGTTGTCATGACTGTTGTCGGTTTTCTTTTCTTATTTATTTTGCTGCCAAATTTTATTCTTCTTTCCTATCACTTATAAATGCATTGAATATTGCTTTACATTTCTTCCCTTTGTGTACGGTGTCTAAGTTTATTGGGTGTTCAGTAAGTGTTCGCTTGAGTATTTTGGATATGTTGATGATGTTTATTATGTGTTAGGGGGTAAGAAAAAGTTTTAATAAATAAATAAAATCAGTATTTATAAGCACTAAACCATAAAAATCACTCAAGTGCAACATTAGCTTATCGATGATTTGTTATTTGAAATACAGGGCCGGATGTATAAAATTTATATAAAAAATTTATTAAATAAATATAAATAAAATAATTTTAAAATTTAAGTAAATAAATATATTAAATAAATAAGAAAATTCACATAGAAATTTCATAAAATCAAATATAGAAATAGAACAACGATAATATCAATTAATATAAAAGAAATTAAGATGAAAGAAAAGTGAAAATGCGGGCTTTGGCTAGCACTCATCTTTTGATACGCTTCGCTTCAATCTAGTCTAAGGAAAGAAAAAGGAAGGAATATGATCTACAAATTTAATGAGTTCTCAAAATCTGGTGGACTAAAAAATAACTTAAGACTCCAAACAAACCATATGATGTTTTTAACACTAAAACCACCGTGTGGGTTAAGACGACCTTAAAAAAATGGTTATAAGTCATGCGGAGTTGTAATATTTTTAAATGACTTTTAATTTATATGGAGAGACCTAGAAAAATAACTGTAATCAGTTTTTCTCTACTTGGTTTCTGCTTCTAGTACAGTGATGGCATCGCTGCGGTCACAAAAATAAAGATAGAAAGTTTAAATTTGCCAAAAACATTCGTTGATCGATTAAGAATATGGGGTTCAAAATACTAGCATGATCTGCCTATATGCACTCTCACGCTATAGAAGAATTTGAAACAATCTCGAAAAAACACTGCAACATGTTCGCGTTCGGTTCAAAACTGCTGTTAATTTCGAACGTCTTAATAAACCGCCCGGAACTATACTCAGAACTTTAATAATTCTTGTGTTAAGTAACTGATGGAAGATGCTTTACACCTATAAACAACTTAAAGCTAAGCAGCCCTAATGGCAGCCCTGATCTCTAAGGATCTTACCACAAGCATTAGTGAAAAGTACTAGACAGGCAGCTGACTTGCGGAAATCAGTTACGAATGTAGTTAACAACGGTAAATAGGTCTGCGACGAAATGCATCTTCACTTCGTTGTATACTTACAAGCAACTCTTCAATGTCCTCTTAAGTTTAAGGCTGTAAACCTAAAAGTACGCTGAGTTGGATAGACGCACATACGCTCACGCACATGTAAATATCGCATCTAATCCAGTTTTCTTTCGACATGTTTTAAAATTTATCTTCTTTCTGGCCTACTTAGATGATACTCGTTGTTCGTGTCAGTGTTTCAACTGGCAGTTGTTATAGTTGTACAATACAGTCAGTCATTCACTTAGTTAGTGATGGGAAGGAGAGAAAAAATTTAAAAAAAGAAAATACAAAAAATGAAAAAATAAAAAGAAAAATTGTTGCATACCATAATTGCTAAGCTAATGGATTTCTGTTTACCTTTTCACTTAGCTGCAGAAAACGTTGCTGACTATGCCATGAACACGACACACGCTCTACCGGCACACTGGCATGAAAGCAAATGAATAAAGGAAATGCAGTAAAAGGAGGGGACGTCGAAAAGAAAAAATAAATCTAAAATACCAGGAAAAGTAATTAAATCTCTTGTAAATAAAAGACACACAGAATAAAAATAGCAAAAATTAGCAAATAGTAAATTGTTGGTCTCTGTTTTCAATTTACATCAGGTTAAGGGAAAATTCGGTTTAAATAAAAAATTAAATTGCTTATGGAAAACTGCGAACGTAAACACCATGAAAACCGCTTTTCAAATACAGTTAAAGAAAATTTAAAACGAATTTCAAATAAAATCCTTAAATAATTCTTTTTGGGGTCCTGTCAGGTTACTTGCAAGGATATTTAATAGCTTTACAGTCGGCAGTAGCTCTTTTGCAATGTTTAAGCTTATATCAGAATACCTGACTTGCTTCGTCAAGATTTTTCCACTCCGCGATATTTCTGGGGGCCATTGACCTGGAGGATTTGGCTTCCAGAACATTTTCTTTTGTGCTCCAAATGCTCTTATTTTACCAATTTGTCTTGAAGATCCCTTTTCTAATACAAGCACAATGCGTTGTTGTTCGCATTAAGTTAGACGGCATCTCCTCACTTCTTGTGGGATCATGCGCTCTTCTATTCTCTACACCTCTTGTGGCCAGTATCGCACACCTTTTTCCTTCTTTTTACTGATCAGTCATTTTCGTATCGATGAATTGATTTGAACCGATATGAATTGAGCTAAGTTGAGCTCAAGCGAATTGCACTAAGTTGATCTAGATTGACTTGGATTGAATTGAATAGGAACAACTTAAACTGAACTGAAGTGGGCTGTAGACCGTGTAGGGTGCTCGTTACTAATATTTTAAGATAAAGAAAGTGAACACGATTAGTTCTGTTGGCAGATGGTTTTAATTGAGCTGAGCTTAACACGTACAGAGAGTTGCTTTAATTTTTAACTTAACCAGTTTTCGCATATTTTTACATGAATTTCATTTAATCCGAAGGGACTCCGGCAATGATTAAATTGAGCAGCAATGCATAAAGGACGAAAATGAAATCAATGAATGAGTTTATTACAAAATTTTATTATCGACCATAGGAAAGTATCCCTGATACTGGAGCAAGTCAAAAATGTGTCTAGGATTAATAGTGAAGCACAAAAGTCTTGCTACATTTTTACATTGAAAGAGGTATCGAGATTATGTTTGGTCCAAGAGTGCTCGTAATCTGATATAATTGAAATGAGCTTCACGGCTCTCCTCAAGCGTTCAGGTTATTATAAAATCCGTATTAGCTATTAGTGCAGGTACAAGCAGCAGCTGTTAGTGTAGGGACGTTGTTGGCATCGCCAGCAGTCTAAAACCATACAAACAATCAGATGAAAAGAAATTAAGAGACTTACTATTCGCGAGTGTTAGCAATTTATGAGATATTTTCCATCCAATTCTGCTCTGAGTCAATTCAAAGCTTATCGCTGATTATATATTAGTTGTATATAAAAAATACAACGCTTTTAAGATTATTTCGTATTTCGGTCTATGATTCCCTAATAATGGATATAAAAAGCGTCATAAAGCTAAATGTTGTACCTTCGCACAGTTATACGTCCGCATAAATCAACTAAATGAAAATAATAGAGCAGAGTAGAGTCACTATTATTATCCAACGTCATCATTATCGTCAACAAAATGCGTCGGTAATGACAAGTGTGGCAATAAAACAGAAATGAAAGGAAAAAAGAAAATGTAGCAATTATAGCAACAACAACGACAACATTGACAACTATATGTGCGTAATGGTGAGGAAATAATTAACAATTTATTTAAATAAATGAGCACAAAACCGCTTTCAAAAGTGTTTTCTACTTTAGCGTATACGTTTAGTTAGTATATACATGTATGTTGCTTTAGTTATAGGTCGTTAAGTACATTTTGTGTGTGTGTGTGTGTGTGTGTGTGTGTGTGTGTGTGTGTGTTTGTACGCACATATCTATGTGTGTGTGCTTTGTACGCCGTTTTGCAAATGTTTTTGAAAAAGCCATTTTCAATTAAATGACTAACACAGCTTGCGAGCTTAGCCGACATATACATCGCATAAATCACAGTTAGTATAAGTGAATTATGGGTCGATAAGCTGGAGTTTTTGGAGTCCGAGATTATAGAAAAGGATTTAAAATAAAGTTTTCATTAAAAATTGCAGGAATTAAAGCAAGTTAATTGAATTTTACAGGATAGTAGTCCAAGAGTTTTCACGCAAAGGAATGCAACCTAAACGAAACCGGGAGCAATTGGATTTTTAAAGAGTTTTATTGCAAAAAAAATGTCCTGAACTTATTTTTATAATTATCACTAAAAAATAGGGGTATATCAAATTGTCTCACATCAAGGAGTACTCACCAGAAAGGTCGAAAAATGTTATGGTCTTCAGCAACGAGATTTTTCAAGTTGTTTTGGACCATCTGGTCGCCTGCGCGTTTGACATCCATTTGAGGCAAACTGGGATTCAAATTTAAAATTTAGCATATGGAATTTTGCTGACAATCACGCCTAACGTAGGCAACATGGTGTCCGCTAACAAATTACAGCAAATATTTGTTTAAAATGTTTTACAAACATCAACAAGAGTGGGTTTACAGCAGGTAAGTTCTGGTTGACCTGTCGGCATTTGAGTTCATTAAAAGGTGGTCAAATGAATTTGATGATCCTTATGTTACGATGTTTGTTAAGGCCGTCTGTCACTTGCTGTCCCAGTTGCAATTATTACATTGATATCGTTACAGGAAGTCAGAAACCATTTCCCTTGTTTGCCTTGAGAGGGTTACGATGGGATACTAATAGAACATTACCTCCCTACGAACAGCGTTTATTTTTGATCCATTTAGCTATTCTTGAATACAGAAGACTGATTCCTGCAATAGGGCTTTTACTGAAACTTATTCGGGGTGATATTTCGTCACCCGTCTTGCTTAGAAGGCTTGATTTTAATATTCCTACTTCTTATTTAGTGCAGTGTAGGAGTAACTGTGAACTCTTTTCTCTCTTTCGGATTCTTTGTAAACACTTTAACGACTTTTACTATTCATTTTCGATGGACGATTCAAACGATTGTGCGATGTCGGCTTTGCGATAATTCATGTTATTAAGAACATTCCTAAATTCAACATAATTCGTTTTCGGGCGAATCGTTGACTGCCGTGATTTCATTCTTTCAAATTTAAATGGTATTTTATAGATATGTCTCGTTCTTCTTCTTCGCATACTTGTAAGGAATGAATCGTTCATTTCGATTGTTTACTTGGCTCAACATCTTATTCTGGCTACTGGGTATAACTTTGCTTGTGAGTCTTAATTTAGTACAAATATTTTATTTTTAATTTGTAATCATTTTTGTTCACATTATCTGATTAATTTATCTTGCATTTGGCTGTATTACCATTAGCTAGTATTTAAATAAATAAATAAATAATGCTTTGGCTTGAAATTGTGGTTACAACATATCACCTATAGCGAGTACACTTACTCTACTTACTCTCTTTAAATGTTTCTATTTTACATAATAATACGTTAAGAACAATTAAATTTCAAACATTTTAACAGAGTACTGGTTGATAAGACGTAACATACGTAAGGAAAAGGTGCATAAGGTAAGGAAAAGTGCTGGCCGTTTGGGGGAAAAGCAAAAAATGTTTTAAATACAGACGTTGCAAGAGCAGAGAATGTGTTATAAAATCAGAAATATTATGGCAAACCAATAAGCTCATTCGAACATGGGCAGAAACGCTACTGAATTAGGCGATTTATGATTAGACACAGTACAGACTATGACTGCTCTAGTTTTGTAATATGAAAAAATATCAAATTGAAAGACACAGAAGAAGACGAAGCGTCATTCCTATAAATTTACCTTTGTACCTTAAATTCGCATTTGCACACACAAAATTTTGAAAAATTGGTACGCGTGGCCCGACACACCAATAAAAATTTATTATCGATTTAATAGATTACGCGCTGATCAAATTAATTTACTGCAACGTGTAGCAAAGTTTAGGCAAAAAGGCTGCAATAATAACGTACTAGTGTAGGCATAAATACAATCGAACTCAAAGTCATAAACCAGAGATAAACCAAGTGTGATAAACGAAGAAGCTATTCTTGCTGACAGACATAAGGAGGAATACTGCGGAGTTGGGCATAATTGAGAATCATAGTTTAAAAAGCTTGAACTGCTATCTAAATTTGTGTTAATTTTGTGTTTTTTGTTCGTGTAGACATTAAATTATCTAAATTAAACTAAAATTTATAATTACTTTAGTGTAAAAAAAAATAAATAAATAAATAAATAAAAGCCGAAAGCCTTAGATGCTAGTGCTTTAAGACTTTAGTCTTAGAATTTGTTCTCTGGCTAAATTTATATAATAATAATAATAATAATACTTTAGTGTAGTACAATAACAATCCTTGGTGAAGACAGTGCTTATACCAAAAGATATTTTACCTTTGTTTCTTTTTCCTTTGTTTTATGCTTTGTGCATTTCTCTAAACGCTTCAACTGTGAAGTAATATTTCCGCTTCAATTATTTTTCACTTTATTTTTCCACGCCTTGTACATTCTCATCATTCAATTTCAATTTTATAGCCTAAATCGATCGAAGCTCTTATATGCTCTTTAAGATTAATGAAACCATTACGTAACGATTCTTGTGTGAGGAATTCTCGTATTTTTTCCTCACTCTCGCAAAATACCAAGTTCTCTGCGTTGTCAATCAATTTTTGCAAATGAACTTGCATACGGTATAATATAAGTAAAGTATCACCTGCGAAGCCATCAGCGCCATTGTCAGATTGGCAACTACTGCTGTCAAGTGCGACATCGGGTTCAGCTGTGTCATGCCTTAGGCCACCAGCGAGTTTTACAAAACCTTGTGCTGCTGTAAAGTCGAGACCGCTGATTTTGTGGCAATCGATAACTACGGGTATACGTTGTTTTGCCTGAGCGGTGGCCTTGAGTACTTTGTCACGTAAATGATTGATGGCAGGAAAGTAAATGGCATTGCCTGGCGTAACACATATGTATTGCATATCATCGATCTGTTTCGTCATAGAAAATAAACAACATGATGATAACGATAATGATGATGATGATGATGATGAGTACGATGATAATAATGTCTTTGTGTCGTGTCATACATACCTCCTGAATTTTCACCGCTATTTCGGGTCGTGCCCACAAGTACAACAAGTGCAAAACATTGATGATAATGCTAACAAATAAACCCACCTCCACACCGCTGACAATACAAACCACAAAACATACCAGCCATACGATAAAATCACGTTTAGATTCATGCCACAGACGCCAGGGTAATTTGAAATCGAGCAAAGTAAATATAGAGCATATTAGTATGGCGGCCAAAGTAGCTTCGGGTATGAAATTAAAGTAGGGGCTTAAGTAGCTTAACGCTAATAAGACAATCACCCCTAACAATAAGAAAATGTACATAGATTTGATGTGAAGCTTAAAATATATTTGATTTTTACCAGAATACAAGTTAGCGAGGGGTGTGCATAAACCGCAGGCTTTGCTAATGGCATAACGTGTGAAGGCTCCTGAAGTAGGCATCGATTGAACACAAGAACCCGCAACGTTGCACAGACCCACTGTTAAAAGCTCTTGATTGGTGTCCACCACGCCCTTGGGAGCTGACATTAAAAGAAATTTATGTTTATCACAAAACGAATCAACTTTTTCTTCCACATTCGTCAAACTTACTCAACTTTCCTATAGATATATTTGTTAATACACCGATTATTGGTATCACAAAGACTCCGACATTCAATTCCGTTAAAATCTGCCAAAATGTATATGTTTTCTCGGGAGTTTCAACAGTGAACTGCGGTAGCGTGACATTAGGTAAGCCCGACAAAGCATTTTTACTCAAAGTGTACGGTATACGACTGTTGTGCAACAACCATATATACGATATAATGGCGGTAATTACTACTATCAGCGTGTTGCGTGAAAATGACAGGTAACGAAATAACAAACGAACCACTCCATTAATTTTGGAGCGCTTTGAGAACTTTTCAAATGACTGCGAATAAATAAAAATAGAATTCTGTCAGTCAAAAAACATGTCGTGATTATCCATTACCTCAAATATTATAAGAAACATTATAGCACAAAGACCCATTACAAAATCAGCATAATTAGCTTCTTGATAGCGACTCAGTAGAGTTTTCATGGATTCGACCAAGCCGGCTACTAAGTACTTTATGCCCAACAGAACCTTTATTTGAGACTCCATAACCAGTATAGCCGTAGCTGAAGAAAAAGCTTTGATAACAGGCATCGAAATAAATTCGAATATGTATCCTAGAAAATATCGAAAAATTTGAGAAAGGAAATAAAATTTTGCAAGTGTTTGGAATCATTAGGATGATCTTCTTTATTCTTTTTTATTAACGTCTCCGGCGAAGTGCCTGAGGCGACGAGAGAGATAGAGTCTCATCGGTTCTTGACGAAACTTAGTTCTTCGTTGCGGTCAACGGATTGAAGATACAGCGTCCAAAAATGTCTGCCTGTCTGTACGTTTGTTTTTCTGTCCCTGTTATTTGTATTTACCTATAAGTTATCATAGTGGATATATCTTGTAGAAGTGTAATGAAACGAAGCGTTCCGGACCAAAGATGAATACGACTGAAAATTGATTGAATTGGAAAATTTCCACGATTACTGCCTACATATTTTTCCGCATACGTTTAATTTTAAAAGAATCGTCGTACGAAAAAATCAATCAACCAATTCAGTCAATTTTCAAAATTCCTCAGCAAAAGTCGCTGAATGATAGAATTTCGGTATACCAAATTGGTGCAGAAAATTTAGATCGAATGTGAACCCAAGACAACCGTTCCTACAAAAAGTATGCCTTCATGTAGCAAAAAGGTCTAACTTTTCGTATTTCATAATAAAAATCGGCTTACGTTGGTAACTTGACCTAAAAATTAACTCTAGGATCCTAATGAAAAGTAAACCTTCACATGACAGTCAAGTCTAGTTTTTAATATTTTGTGACGAAAATAAAAAAAAAAAAAAGAATAATGAGAATATCGACAAGAAAATCCATCCCACATAAGGACTCCCACAAAAACTATGTCTTACACGGAAAAAAGGCGTAATGTGTGGTATATTCTCACGACAATAAATGCAGAATTTTGTTAAGCGGTGCACGATTTTTGAAGGTCGGCCCCATTATAAGGATTTTATTTTTTTTTTAAAGGAATTAGCTTATAATGAGTTCAAAGTATATTCTATGTAGTATATGTGTGTTCTTCGTGAAGGTAATTTTCGGCCAACAGATGTATTTTTTCAAGAAATGGAAATTTTGCTATTGAAACAGCAATGGGACCATTTCAGGGCTAATTAATAAGACTGATTTGTATCGATTGGAAGTAATATCTGAATGAATAAAGAGAATAAAATTTGGAAAAATTCGTCTTCGATTCGCGGTTCAATTCCGAAAATTACCATGAACGAATTTGACACTCGCGGCGTATTCACGTCCGAATGTGATGATTACTATCAAGTACGTTATATGCATCCCAAACAAGTCAATCTCCGTTAATCTTTCCCATCGATATTTATCTCTTTGCCCGCTTTGGTACACTTTCGCTTAGCTGAATCTACACTTTCGAATCTTCGCGTGATTGTAGCGCGTAGGAATGAGTGTGCGATTCGTTCACACTTACGCAACGATTAGGATATCATCAATGATAGTGAGTGAATGCACTCGTGCAGACCTCTCCTGTAGGCAATATTTCATGCAAATTATTAAGGTAAGAGTCACGGCTATCAAAGCAGTGTTCGCGGGTTCAAATCTCTTGCGCGGTAGAGTTTACTTGTAGAATTGTATGGGCGGTGAGTGCTTTGCCGGCAAAGGGATAGCCCCTACGTCAAATGGGAAGTGGACTGCTGCTATCACTTGTTTCCTATCTTCTTCTCTATCATCATTTCCCTCTGACAGGTACGAATAGAGAACCTGAGAGATTGGTCATATAAGAAAAAAAAAAAAAAACAAAGTTACATTCAGCGGGGACCGGATCTCGCATACCCACCACTATGTTTTCGCATTCCGTTCAAGTTCTTCTATTTGATACTCATATCGCTGAGACTATTAACAAAAAATTGATCGGTATGTGTGCCGTATTCGATCTAGAATTAGTCCACTTTTAAGCATCAGATAATATATCTTCCTTTGGGGAATATACAAAATAGTTTTTAACGTTCCTTCTTCTTTACGTTATGATAAATGAGCATAAAATGTCAAAAAAGACAAAAAATCAAATTTAATCACTTTGTAACTTTGTGTGGACAGGGCCTATCTTCTCCATTTTTGCACGTAAAGAGTAAAGTTTCGTAAAATAAATGGAGAAATTTCGGCTTTCTAACTTTTGTAATTTCTGAGTAACGAGCAAAACCCGCAGATTTTTGTTAAGACAGACGAAGTTGCCGTTAGTTAATGTCCCGCTGCGGGCTTCTGCTCTGACCAATTTAGCCCATTTTCAATAACAATCTGCGTGTAAAAACTACCAATGCCTCCACCAAATTTAAAGTCGATATATCCATTTTTGCGACCAAACTTAGACACACAAACGGACAGACATGGCTTAATCAATTCAGAATTTCAAGCTGATGAAGAATATATGTATTCTTTGTAGGGTCTTTCAAGCCTCCGTTTGTTACATACAATATGAAGAAAAACAAAATGAGTGTACCCCCATCCTTTAGTAGTGGCTATAAAAAGAAAAAAGGTTACATTTATTCCCACAAACTTAATGGAATCTTTCTCAAATATGGTTAAGGGTATAACAAGAAGACAATTAAATCAAGTTTATTTTATTGCTTGCCATTACAATTTTCAATTGCACATTCATATCATGATCAACCATAAATGGTTATATAAAACTTAAATAATGTATCCGTGTGAAAATAGATTACCACTTATAACGTTGCCTTCATTCAAGCAACGTTTTGGTTTGAGGACCCTTTACTTTCCTTTATACTAAATTTGATAAATGTTGTCTTGACCGTCAAGGAACTATCCGTTTGTACCAATTAATACATATTTAAATATGAACTTATTTCCATTATTTATTTACGAAAACATAAATTTCGTAATTTTGAAATTTTTTCCTTCGACTTTAAATACTAATTAGCTTAGCCCTTAAACGTTGAGTATTCTTTAATTCCACTGAATATATGTCGTAACTGAATTCTGTGTACATCAATAAATGATAACTGAAAACCAAATAGAAAGCAAGTGACGCAATTTATGATAACAAACGACGTTTTCTATTCACCCGACTCATAGGAATTTTTAGCGCAATCATGTAATAATGAATATTGATAATCATATGATAATGAATTTAAATGAAGTCTTCGCTTGTATTTAATATTTAAGAAAGTACGTGTAGTAAGTTTACTTACCCATACCCAGACAACCCATAATTAGTTGAACAATGCCGCTTAAAAATGTCAGGATAAAGGCGAACTCAATCGGTTTGCCTACAGTGAATTGTACACTTACTAGGGCCACTAAACTGGTGGGTCCCATAATAACTGTGTCAATAGAACCGCAAACTAAGTAAATAAATGAACCAATAAAAGCTGAACATAAGCCATACCGGGCCGGTAGGCCGGCTAATAGAGCGCAAGCTATACTTTCTGGTATAATAGTAAGGCCCAAAGTGATGCCAGCTATGAAATCGTTAACAAACCATTTCCAATTATAACGATCAATCCAGGTAAGTATACGTAAACGATTGCTTAATAATTTTCTCACTTTACCGTACCGGCGTTGTTTGGAGAAAGTTGGAAATATTTTTTTTTCATTATTACCAGATTTTCGTGTTACATCTTCTTTAAGCATTTGCTTATTTCCGTCAAAGTCTTTTTCTTTATTTGAAGAATTAACAACCATTCTGTTTTATATATATATATAAAATGTACATACATATATATATAATAAAGTTAAGAAAACTTTTTTTTTTTATTGTTTTTCTTTAATACTTAATCAGCATTAAAGGTGTCAATCGTTTATCTCTCTCAAGTAAAATGCGATATTTTAATAACATTCTTAGATCTTAAAGCAATCGCAATCATCATAAATTATAGAGCAATCGCAATCTTTTGAATGTTCTTTGAAATTCGTATTCGTTTGCTAAACATATCTACACGATCGCGTTGATCACCTTTTGTCAACCAAATTCACACTTGATTTCAGTTTTCTTTACTCTTCCTCCTTCTAGAGACGCGGTATCGCTTATAACCCAAGTACGGATTAACTGGTCATACTGGCAATCAAGTGTAAATTACCAAAATTAAATAACAAAATTAAACAAACTTATTACATATATTACTTTTTATTTATTTATTTATTTATTCATTTTTTTTTTTTTTGATATTTACATATATCTATATAACTGTCGTTATAAACTTTAGTTTCGTTGTTGTTGATTTGCTTGCACGATGACGACTAAGATGCTAAATCATTTCAATTATTGTCGAGCTTACACATATCAGAAAATTGTCTCCAATTCAACAGATAACAGATAAATTTATCTAAGAATTTATGGCATTGAAAATTGAGACAATCGGTCGTGGCTTTGTTGTTGCTTTTTTCCCATGATATAAAAATTGAAATTCTACGACATTCTCTTCTGCTTTTTTATTTTTTTTTTTTTTAATTTTTTGATTTTGAAAAATTTCCAAAAACGCGCTTCATACAATTTTTCTTATTTGTTCAAAAAATGTTATAAAGAAGGAGGTTGTATTTAGTTTAGGACAAATTATAGTTAGTTTAAGCCAAATATTAACTCGCTCTCACTTTTTTCGATCATACGTAAGTTTTTTCATTTTCCTTACCATGTCTTTCTAGTGAGCAAAAGTTATGAACGGATAAAAAGTTTTCATTAATCTTTCTGCAAAACCCTGCATATTATCTGACAGAATAGTTCCATGGTCCGTATATTGGATGGTATTGATGAATTGAAGATTACCTCAACATAAAAGGAAGAAGACCCCACAGTAAGTTGAATAATTTTTCTTTTTAAAGCATTCAGAGCTAAGTTCTGCTACTGATTGATACTGATTTCTATAAACAGATATTTTATGCATGAATGTGTATAGATTTTATTCGATACAAGCGTTTATTTACTCTTCGCAATTAATTGAACGTAAAATTAACATCTTTTTGCTACCGCAGCAGCAGCAAACAAATAAAAGACGCAATGAATTCATTATGTAAAAGAAAGACAAAAACAAAAATACATCACAACACAATGTCTTTGGCACCAAATTCATACTCTCACGTTACACCACTTTCCAAAAGCATATACATTCAAACTCACATGGCACCAAATTCTTACTCTCACATTACCCCAATTTATACGAACTGCAACTGGCATTTTTGATTTTTATACGAACTGTAACTGGCACTTATCTTGCGTTTACGACTTTCTATCACTCAATTCCGCTCCTTCCTCTTTAAAAACATTTTTGATAAAATCAATTATTTCAACATTCTAAGAACTAATGTGCATAATTTGTCCACAGTCCTTTAGTTCGCAATATTTTCGGACAGTAATTAAGTTCTTCCCAGTGAGAAAATCCACGGTTACTCCGGTAAAGGCGCATCACCGCTTCTCGAACATGGTCAATACTGAATCCAAGCACTTTTCACTGACAGATAAAAGATCAAAGTCGAAAGTCGTTCACTGGGATCAAAAATTGGTTTCAAACCAAGTAAAAAACGATTGCTATAGAAGTTAATCTCTAGTTGTGATGTCTACAGCCATACTTAACAGGTAAACTTGACGGAGCGCTGTTTTATAATCAATGAAAAGAAAAAATATTTATACAACTGAAGGCTTTTTCAGATGATAAACACGAACCGTGCGTACATCAGACCAAAAGTTTGGTTTGAATTGAACATTGCTTTCACATAAGCTTGGCATAAGTCCCATTCGCAAAAGACGACGCCAGATGTGTTAGGCGGATCAATTTGGCAAACAAAATGTGTACCGATTCAGACTTTTGGATGCATAACGAGCCAGAAACTGGCACTTATAGTCTTAGATGATACTGAACTGGCTACAGAAAAATCTTCTTATTTATTCCTAAATATGGACACAGAGTAATAGTTTTGGTTTATTTTCGCAAACAATTTTACCTGACTGCAATGGATGCATCAGGCACCATACCACCACTCTGTTTCCATTCAGCAATTAGCTCGGCTCCCATAACTAAATGGTCAAAAACCGACCGTAGTTGGGAAGCACTGATGTCAATGCTAGCTTTACGTACATTCTCTAGATGTAATGTTAAGGTAGAGGAGTTTCCATGATGTTCAACTGTAGTTTGTGCTTCTGCTGGTGCCTCCCCGCGAGGTTTTTGCATGCCGGACTCAATGACTAAGCAAGAGAGGGGAAAGTAAACGATACCGATAGTCGTAGACAGGATTAACTGATTCATATCAGCATAGACGGGAAGAGATTGCTATAAGTTTTCGACGATATTTTTTTTTTTTTTTTTTTTGGAGCACAAAATGAAGCTGCAACCCTCACTCTCTCTATAATAATCATACAAAAAAAAAAGATGAATCCAAAAAATACATCTATGTGGTCCACATTTGGCAAGGTTGATTTAGAAATAGTCAATTTACTACTGTGAGCTAATGTTCGCTATGAAATGTGTATGTGTAACTGGGTAATAGGCCTATCGCTTTACAGTTACTTAATAAATAAATAAGTAAAATGAAATGAAATATTCAAAATTAGAGATTTCTACCCTAGAAAAATTCAGTTTTCGTAGGAATAGTTATATAAGAGGGCGTTCAAAAATTTGCCTCAGCCGAACCAAATTTTTACTTACTTTTTATTAGCTTTACTTATATATACGCTTTCATTTAATAAACAAAATTAAGAATTGTTGCTACACCTATGAACAATGTCTTTACTTTGCTTTTCCCAAAAACTTGCCGGGATATTCGTAATTAACTTTGTAGTTCCTAAGCCTTTGACTAGACGGGAATATAACAAATTTTTGATATTTTTCATTTGAACTCTACAATCCAAACTCTGTACGTCTAAGTGGGCTGCCACCAGTGGTGTTGTCGAGCCGGAACGTCGTTCCGGTAATTCCTTTTTAGACAGGAACGCGTTTCGGAACTAAAAATGATTGCTGATAACAAGAATTTATAATAAACATTAGAAGACGGGCGAAAATCTCCCCCCCGTCGTCAAATTTGGGACATGACATCGCACAGAGCGGCCGCTTACCCAGAATCGGCTCTGTCTATATAATTATATATATGCGTTCTGGTAAAAAAAAAATTAGCTTTCCGGTAAAAAAAAATAGCACAACACCACTGGCTGCCACAATGAGGCGTTATTTTCGTTTTCGGTTTAAAACTCCCAATTAGTAAACACATTGGGCAGCCGGGCTATCATATTGTTTTGCATGAAAATATAAACAAAACCACATGATTTTAGAACCAAAAATGAAGAAATCAACGTAAACGTAAACAACAAATTTATAAAAATTAACAACAAGAAAGCTAATACAAAAGTAAACAAGTTTGTTTATTGATTAGTGATAAAGAAGATTAATTAGAGAAACGTAGACATAGAGAGTAGATATGTTTTTGTGTATATGTTTTGTGTATTCATTGATCCATAATTTGAAAATTGCCATCACTCTCTAATAAAACAATTTAATGAATATATTTCAACTTTAAAATAGGTGGTCTTCATTGTTTGTTTTCCATTTGTTACAAAATAATACACGATGTAAACCAAAAAAATATAGATTAGTATAAGACAAACATAAACTGGATACATAATTTCTAAATTCAAAATAAATAGCCTTTACTTTTTCTTGTGCGCTGTTTTCGGTGTTCTAAAATGGTACGGTGCAAAAGTTCCTTGACGTTTCGGTTTCCTTACAACGATTCTTTCTATCAACCTTTCTTATTACACAGACTACATCTAAATATTTCAAAACAGCGGAACGAATTCTCTTTTTCTAAAGAACACTTTTTTTCTATTTCAGAAAGACTTTTTGGCGAACAGGCTTCAAGTAGCTGTTCGCATCGCTTGTTACATTTCATCGCTTCAAAAACTCGTTGCGCTGTGTAAAGCGACAGGCTTTGTGCTTCATTTGTGCTTTTTCCTAGATTCCCTGCGCCGCATAAGACACAAACTTTGAGAAGTGGGCATGTTTCTATATATATCAAGAAAGGAATTGCGCTTATCTTTAGTTCCCAGCTGATATCAGGGGCGTAATAATGTAAGCAGGCGACACGGTAGTAAACAACAGTCACCAATAAACTGTAATCATGTAAGCAAATGCGACAGGCAATGTCTATGTTTCCCGGAAAGTTGAACCAGGGTAATTTGGAAACTTTTTTCGGACAATTGAGATCTTTGTTAGGAAGTAACAATTGTCAATAGGTGTACGGAATAAAGTATATCATGGCAAGATTATTGACCATGAAGATTCTTTGTTCAGAATTCGACAGCGCAAGTTTGAACTGTGCAAAGGACGATGGTATGAGGTTACGGATTGGCGAGAAGAAATGACACAAATTTTTCCAGAAGTTTCGGGTTTCCAAAGCAGATTTTCATTACATCCGGGGAAAAATTGGGGTGAGTGGCGGTATCAAGACTACACGACTACCTACCGCGGCTATGTATGTTAGCTACGACTTTAGAGTTTGTAACAACTCTTTCTGTCTGTCTGAATATCGAACCACTGACTTGATCATTATTGGGGCTACTCTTAAGTGCCGCTTGGAGAGTATCGGTGATGGTAGAGAAGACCATACGTGTCGTTGCTGAGATAGTTAGTTCAGAAGGTATGGGGGGTTTAAAATTTTTGCGCCACGGACGGTGCACAGACGGCCACACCTAAAATACACGTACTTTATCCTTATAAAAGTTGACGGACTGTGAAAGCCCATCTCACCGAACGAAGCTTTAATACATTGTAGATTTTTTCTTCCTCCGACGCAAACATACATACATATATATAAACTTAAATAAAGACTTTCATTTATATTACATGCACAAGTAAAAAAATCTTCTTAAAGTATCAAAATAAACTTTATATCCTTTGCCTATAGGGTACGTCAGTAAAAATATCTACGAAAACTGTACAAGCACAAAATAAAGTACGATTGGTATAGCTAATCGATGTACGCTGGTCATATTCAACATTCCAATAACCCTTGCCAGAGCGCCAAGCTCCCGTTTTTTAGCCCGTCATTATTTGAATTACATAATTGTAACGTGGCATTAAAAGCCGTTCCATAACACTTACCTTGACAGTATCGACTAGGACATGAACCCATTGGCCAGCATCGTCGATATTTGCAATTCCTCGTGAACGACTTCGCGTACAACTTCTCGTATACTTTGCGCTTTAAAAGCCTCACCTGCGACATTTTGCGGTGTCTTTCGCAAAGCTGAATTTTGATGATTAACGTTGTCTTTTTGCACCTTTCTCAATAGCGCATACACTAACACACAGTAAGAGAATTTAAAAAGTTTCTTCACAAATCTTCCTTTTTATATTTATAAACATTACGTGTCTCAAAAACATATACTATATGAAAAAGATTTTTTTATTTCGCATACATATTTAGGACTCTGTGCATTTCATATCAAATGAAAATTTTATTTTAGTGTTTTGTCTTTTTATTTATTCAATATATTAATCTTTACATAGGTACACCTAACTTTGTACTTTATCATCTCCACTCACTTCGTACATTTTTTTATTACATTATGTGTGAATGTGGATTTTCTTTTTTGTGTTCGACTTTGCATATATAGTGGAACTCGATTTCATTGACTGTCGTGAAGTCCAGTAGGCTGGCTTGCAGCAATTTGAATTACATTTGGATTGCATTTTACATCAAACATTCAGATTGAAGTTTTAAGTCATTTAATACCCGAAAGGTTCTGGCGAAAAAATCAAAAAGAAAATTAGAATTTGTACATGCGAAGTTAACGAGGTGATCCGTCTATAAATGGGGAAGAAATTTGCCTTAGTTTGTAATAGATGTTGGGCCGAAACTTGATACGATAATTTATGGAGAGAACTTCAGTGAAAAATTCGCTGTAATCTGCTTACAAATACTAGACAGATACAAAAGTTTAAGCAAGGGAGTATGAAATAGTGCTCTTCAATCTTATATAAATATTAATATAAATTAAAATAAATAAAATGAATATAAATTTAAGCGCAAATAACTGACATACTTGCTACATCGTGTAGATGTCAAAGACATAAACACAGGCAAAAAAAGAGACATGGCTTGATCGATATGAAATTCTTTGCTGGTGAAGAATGGATATATAATGTATAAGGTATAAGAAAGAAAAGCTTGTATTAACTAACTTTAAGACCATTTTTGGCTTAAGATAAAGTTCCAAGCAAAAAATATGCTTTAATCCCATAAAAAACACAAAAAAGTCTATGGACAACACCACTGAAAGATTCGAAAAATATGTCTTTAGTTAACGGTACTTAATTTTTGTACTTGTTCTGGTATATTTAAACAATAATTAATCAAATTAAGGGAGTTTCTTTAATTCTTCTTCTTCAAGATTTCCTGAGCCAGAAAGATGTGTAGACCTAAGAAAGGCAGTCATTATTCCCTCAAGACACTCAATAATTTCTCAATAACTGCCACATCTTACAGGTTGTTCTCAGTATATCTAAAAATTGCATTCACAAAACTCCATTCGACTGTGACACAGCTTGTTAAAACAAATGCCGGCTGAAATTTTTTTTCGGACGTGTCTTTTCTGCGTTAGATAAGTTATTTCTTTGCTCTTTCTAGAAAAAAAAAAAAATTAATTCTCGTTTTCCTCTTATTTCAAATAGAAAGAAAAGAATGTGGTGTTTTTACATTAAAAACTTTTCAATTTTTTAGTTGTTATAATTTTAAGCGATCCCCGTTTGAAAAAAAAAGATCCAGACAGTTCTACTATTGTCGATGGAAATTATTTCAAAAAATATTTTTTGAGTAATACTTTTACAAATAAGAGATTCCGGACGGTTGCAAGTCCAAGATTTCCTTATGTAATTACACACTCGATGTTTGCCGACTTCAGTGATTATTTACAAGGCTTCCGTGTTATTTAGTTTGCTATATCCCTTATTCGGCTATATATAGGTTTTATAGGTTTTATGATTGCACTATCATTTATTTATTTATTCAACGTGCATGTGCGAATCAGCTGAAATAAAATAACAGGTAAATTAAATGAAGTCTTAACCGAAGTCTTATCACCGAAAATATATAAAATATATATGCAAAAAAGAAAGAAAAACTTGCATTTCTTAAATGCCTATGGCATCATGAAACATTGCTTTTCTTTCGAGTACCAATAGTGTTTACTTCTTTCACAAAACTAAAGTCAGAGTTTGATTTTGCTGCTTTGAGAAAAGCGGCGGATATTGGAACTTTTCAAATGCACGTGGAACGCATATTTGCGGCATCAAAAAATCCATTCCATGATCTTCATGGTTATTGCTGCGATTCCAAGTTTAATCCTCACTGACTCCGCCAACTGAGCTGTATGCACTATTTGCAAATCCAACATTCTTTGGCTTATTAGGATGAGTCACGGCCATTAATCGCTGCGTTAAAAAAAACTCATCGCTCATTTGAAATATTAAAGTGTTGTCGCAGTATTTTGTTTCATTTGGTTGATAGATAGGAATGAACCTCGAAAAACATGCAGCCCGGTTTAATACGATGTAAAAAAACTATTAAGAAACGCATATTTGATTTAAAACGTTTATATAAAATATAAGAAAAATATCTCTAAACCTTTATTTGTTCCATAGAGTATGTGTTAAGTATGACGATAATTTTGTTAGTTCAAAATTTTTCATGCATATAAATTATATTTTCCAACAAAAGCGCCAGGGTTTATGAAATAGTATTAACGAAATTATACATCAAGTGTGCTAATTATTGTGGTTTGTCCAAATGGAAAATCTACTAAAGCAAAATAAAAGCCCTTAGCATTTATTGCAAGAACTAACTCAGGTAGATTCCCCGAAAATAATTTTGAACACAGCAGAGAAGCAGCCTAACACTTCTATTTTTTTGTTTCCGTTTATTTCGCCGTTCTAAACTTCGTCTCCACTTTCTTCGTTCACTTTTTCTTGCTTTCTGGTCCGTATCAATTTTAAGGCCTAAAACAAGTCTTCTTGCTTTTCCAAATTAACTTTTCTGAGCCAAGGAATAATTGTGCAAAGACATGCGTAAATTGAGAATCGTTGTGCAAAGGCATGCGTAAATTAAGAATCGTTGTGCTAAGGCATGCGTAAATTGAGAATCGTTGTGCAAAGACATGCGTAAATGGAGAATCGTTGTGCAAAGGCTTTCTGCCAACTGTCAGTTCGCGTCAGCGATGTAGGAGTGCGAAAGGAGGAGCGAAAGAGCGAGCGAATCAAAGCGAATTTAAACAGACACACGCAATGCGCTTAACTTAACTCTAAAAATGAACAAAAACCACTTAGAATGTGTATGAGAAAAAATACATATGATTTCTTCCCATATAAGCATTCTCTCGCAGAATTTGTAAAAATATTTTCTAAAATGATGACGACATTTGGAACATTTGAAATGTGATCGAAGATTTGGTACTTGTTTCAAATGTTTCAAGCAAGTGTAACGAAGATGATGGCCGCATTCTAAAACAGCGTATTACAAAAATAACAAATCCAACTTGTTGGAATCTTTGGGAACTTCCTGCAGTACAGGTAAAGCCTTACGAATGCCTTTCAAATTTTGCTTCCACATGATCCCGTTTTCCAAGAAGAGCCTCCAGTTCAATATTGATGCACTGCTATTTTTAACAAATTCTAAATAAATAAAAATAAAACTAATGTTGTTCGTTAAAAAGAAAACGTTTATCGACTTTATGTTTATTTATTTATTAACACATGTTTTTTTCAATATTTTCTCAGCTGTAATCAAATTTATATTCACTCTTCGCACTTACTCTTAAGTATTGCAAACTTACATTTGCTCTTCGTTCTTATTTATATTTGCTCTTCCTATTTTTGCTTAAAAGTTTATCTTTTTTGCTTAAAAATTTACTTTATTAGGAAAGATTGCTTTAAAGTTTACTTTTTTTTTGCTTAAAAGCCTTGATTGGATGTCTCGTTTATTATAAAAGTACTATCAGGGGATCAAGAGTAATGTACGCAGCCGATAGGAAAATATGAGAAATAAGGTTTCATTTATAATGTAAGATGAAATGAATTCAAAGACTAAACTCTTAAAGCTTCTAGCATCTGAGGCTGTCGGTTTTATTGAAAACTTTACCGAATAAATAAATAAATTGTTGCAATCTCTCAGATAGTTCCTATAGTTCCTATCTGTTAGAAACCAAAACTACGGCATACAACAAAAAAACTTTGCGGTTTATTGAACAGATCTTCTTCTTCTTAAATTTTCGGGGAGTCAACGACAACTTCACTTCCAAGCAATTATCGTCACGCAAAGTGTGCGGCGCCAGAGGTGGATTTGACAAACCACTCGATAATCCCCCTAAATCCATGTTTTGGTTACGAACCAAAGCACTTCGATAAGCAGCTGTTGCGTAAATTACACAAATTTGTGTTCGAGGAAGCTGAAGCATTAAGTGTGGATGCTGCTGAGGTGAATGCCATCAAGCATCATTTTCTGAGCAATCAAGCACTGCTAAAAATTGGACCAACTTAAATGACTCCTACTTGCTGTTCTTCTTGCGTGGGATAAACATGGTAGAACTTTTAACAGCAGTCTACTGGGCCAGGAGTAGGTGGTTTCTCTCTTAGTTTCTTAGTAATTTGGCCACATTTTTACAAAATCTAAGTTTCCCTGACTATTGCGGGTCCAATACGATGTACGGTAAGCGATAAGCATTTGTCGGTGTTATTGTCACTGGATCTATCTAAGGCCTGTGGTAGCACGTCACATGTGCTTTTAATTTACAAATTCGTGCGGGACTTTGATTTTTCGAAGTCAGCTGCTGCTTTGCTAGAATCCTACCTCCCGGATCGTTCACAATTTGTATGAGGGTGCTGTCATGTCTGAGCCTTTAAAATTGGGCGGTGTTGTGCCTCAGGTCTCGATCATTGGTCCTTTGTTCTTCATCGTGTTTATGAATGATTTCGTTAATATGCTTAATCTAGCTTCGTGTAAGGCCTACGCATTTACTGACGTTTGAAGATTTTTTTTGCGGGGAGTGTTGATAATTTGAAAGATAAGAAAGAAAAGGCTAACATTGACTACCATTTGGACGGCATTTCACGTTGGGTGGCGCAGAATAAGGTTGAGCTGGATTGAGCTAAAACATTTGCCATAATATGTCGACCTCCGAATATACATCTGAATTTTTCTTTAAGAGTGGATGCCAATGTTGAGAAATTGTATGTAGCTTGAAATGCGTGGGAGTGATTATCGATGATAAGTTATGCTTTGATGGGCACATAAATTGCCTGTGCTCTCGGTTCAATTTCCTATTGAGAAAGTTTTATTCTTTAAATCTCTATATGCTCTTTCAAATCAAAATTAGAGAGTTCAAGACTTCAATTATACCACTTTTAATGTATATCCTAATAGTTTATAGTTTCACGAGTACTTCATGTAAGACTGCTATGTAATCGTATTGCTAGATATGTATTTCCTTGAGACGGTATGAACATATTTCAGGTTTTGTTCAACGCTTTCTAGGTTGTTTTTTCGTTTCGTTTATTAAAGTTAGACTTTTTCTTAACCTCTATATCATTATCCTATAGTAAGTGCCGAAGGAGCTTTTTAATCTCTGTTCTTTTAGATCAGTGCGCAATAACCTTCTGTTGATTCCTCGAGTTACGTGCTCTTTGGCCAAATCCTTTCAGATAAGAGTTAGAAGAACCCTCACTAATGGCTTCCCATTTGATCCGAGCGTGTAAACGCCGCCAAGGCTAAATTCACCTTCTGGATAAAGATTAAGGAGACAATTGCCTTTTATTATTTTACTAGGAGCTACTTGGTCCGAATAGTCCAGGACCACTCCACCAAAAAGCTTCCGCTTTAAATTTACGGCTAAATAATGCAATTCCCACGTATTACAGGGATGTAAACTTCCTTTCGATTCCGGACACATTCGAAAGCGTGGTGGAAATTTTGTAAACACCTTTGAGGGTCACCAACCGCATTCCATTTATAGGCTATTCAGTAGTTGTGCCTCCGTTCCTAGTTTACATAAATTTGTTTAGTTAAATAAAATTTTTTCAATTCTATTTATCTTCTTCTTTTAATTTGTTTTAAATGACGTTCTGCGTAAAAATAAAACATAGCGGAGCAGATTTTAAGCATTTTCTCAGTCTCATGTCTCTTAAGTCATTTCTATCGCTTGGCATCTACTATAAAAGCATTAAGCGGGCCTACCACTGCGTTTTGCTGTTTTCTTGCCCGTTTGTCACTGTCTTGTCGGAGCTGGACAATTCTACTAATTTGACTTCAAAATAGCCAGCACAATGAAAGTTTTTCCTGAATTATAAGTGAAAAGCCCACTTTTGTCAATATAGTGACATATGACGCAATACTTTCGCGTTGCGTTGGCATAATAGTACGATTTGCTTATTTACGAAATTGCTTGTAAATTATGCTCCACTAAGCGACTCTCCCTGCAGGCATGCGTTCTCTCCAATTACCCGCCGAAAATATTTGATTCCATTAATGGGAGGCACAGTTAGTCAATCTGCATGGGGCTGAGCTTTCATTGTTTCGCATTTAATATAGTCCCTTATCAACTATCGTTAATGGTCAATGGAGAACTGTATTAGACGAAGTGGTAAAGGGTATTCAATAATCGAGTGCGCCCTACTAAGATGCTCTTACTTGTTTATAATTTAAAATTGTTTCTTATATAAAAGCAAATTTTTAATTTCTTCTATTTATCTGGAATGATAGTGAAGTTTTCCTTCCATTCAAAAAATTGAAGTCAACACACAGCCCAAGAATGTTTAGGTTACCATTGACGCCTTAATACGGCTTTATCCACGTGTACTCCTACTCGCAGCATCATTACTTTGGCAAAATAAAATAGGAAGAAAAGTAAACGTAAGTACGCCGGCTCTTGCTTCACTATTGCCTGCTTTGCTTCCGCTTGTGCCAGCTATTAAGAAAACAACAACGGTGTACATGCTTGAATAAATCAAGTGAATAAACAACAACCAGTTAGACCGTTATAGTCATTGTGGCCAAATCTTTTATACCCATCACCGTTATCCTAAAAAAGACTAAAAAGAGAAAAGACAACTAAATTTTCATTCTCTATAATAGAGATGGGCGCGGCTGATTTTTTCCACTTTCAGGATAAATGTGTACATTTATACGATGCATGTGTTGTACTTTATGAGTAAGAAGCAAAAAAGACAGAAAGCAAACGTGCTCACAGTTTTTATTGTATAGGCGTGTTAGCGTTGTAGGTATGTCTTTTGACTGGTTTGGGTCATTCTCCAATTCCGTTGCAAATTTGTAGGCGACATCTTTAATTTCACGAAAGGAGGAATGTTTCTCACATATACTGCAAAGTCGGTTCTGCGGTCAGATGGACATGCTTAGGTACATTTCAAATGTGAAACTGGCCAAGAATTTATGTAATTTATGGGTTATTGGAAAATACATTAACTTTCCAGACGCCATAATATTTGGTAGGCGTGGCCAACTTTTCCCATTTTTCCACAGGGATTACAGCATCGCAGATAAAATGTAGTTTTAAGCAAAGAGCAAAAAGACAATTTGCGATTCCTTTTGAAAAACAGAGGTGCTCTCAGTTTTCGTAGCAGTGTAAACGTGTCCTTCTAACGATTTGATCAGTTTCCAAAACCAGTCTGCGAGCAAGAACTTCGAATGTTTTAATCCAACTTGAAGGCGATAGCTTCGTCTTTGTGGCTAGGGGAATGCTTAAAACAGACACTACACAGACGTGCAGATGGACATGTTTAAATCAATTCAGAATCTGATGCTGATCAAGAATACATATATCTTGTAGGATCTCTTAAGCTTCCTCCAGGGTGTTGCAAACCTTTTGACAAAACGAACATACCCCTTCTCCTTCCTTGATGGGTACAACAATTGTAGCTCATACGCAACATTATGTGTGTTAATGTGTCGCTTACATCAAGAACGTACTAAATTGAAAAAAAGGGGAAAATAAAAACAAGAAAATTCCAAAAAACAAAGTTAAAAACGTACGCACAAAAGAGATTTCCGTGAACAGATGAATGTTTATGTGTGTTTACGAGAACATAAGTAAAGAGAAGACTTCGCTTTTGCTATAATTTTTGCCAAAATGCCTTTTATTTATTTTGGCATAAGTTTAAATTAATTTGCAATGAAAAAACTTCCTCCGAAGCTCATAGCTTGGTGGGCAGGTAACATATGTAAATGAAAACAAAGTAAGAAGTAAATAAATTTCGAAATTAGTTGCCAAGTTGTCGAGAGTAAGAAGGAAACCAACAGAATAAGAGCGCATTCATTGAAAGCATTTGTTGCCTCAGTTTCAATATCTAGTTCAACAAAAATGTGCAAATATTGAGTTAATTTCTTTCAGATCTACACTGAAGTCCAAGTATAACGTGTAACGTTTTTGATCAATCGAAGAGCTATCATTTTCTACAGCGTTAAAGAGAGTTCTTGGTAATAAATCCGAAATTAAAATAAAAAAACTCGCCTCGCCTTCACTTGTATTCGTCTTAATTTGTTGCCTACCAAATAATTGCAACGCCAAAGGATTTGTTGTCGTCTTCGGAAAGAATCGAAAACCTATTGACGATCTATTTAACAACATGCCGCTAAATATTAAACTATGTTCGTTGGTTTGATGATGCGATGCCCAATAATACAGATTTAAAAATCGTATACGCAATATCGTAGAGTATGTACAATAGAAGAGATAGCATAAAACGATCATCGTAAGCATTTCAATTATTAAAAAATCGTAACTATGTTTAGCCGCGTTTAAAATATTTCTAAATATAGATAGAACAGGTCGCCTCTGAAAAAATGTCAGCTCGCTCCAAACTACCAACCCAGCCATAAAAGCGGTTAACACACACAGCGCCTTGAGAAACGGCGATCTCAGCAAACAAGCCCAATACCAATGCAAAACCGGAGGGTATAATATACAACCGAACTTGCATCGCTGGTGGGGCAATTCACTCTTGAAGCGTCGATCAGGTGAATTCGTATTACGTGCCGCATCTTCTAAATGCAGCACTCTTTCAACTTGAACACTCCACAAAACTTCAGTGCGTTGCAGTGTTTGCAATGATTTAATCACTTGCTTATGTATGCGTATTGGGGCCTTTTCCGAGGGAACTATAGTTGATGCCCCACTACACCACACACACGCCAAAAAATATCCCCACACAAACATAATCCCTTTCACCATTATCCCCCCGCCCAAATTTGTTTAGAA